>JAPJBO010001371.1:0-47637 GCA_030068145.1 Diplonema papillatum | reverse complement strand
TTCAGCTGCCTGCCGCATCTGAGCGCTATTCAGGAAAGTACGTTCCGCAAGAACAATGCAATCATTCCTCTGAGTCGATTTGTGTTTGGTGGTGACCACGCAGAATTGTGGTCGCTCTTTCGAGGCGTGGGCGGTGGCGGGCACCGAAGTGCCTTTTGTGCAACCTGCATTGAGACGCGGTTGGCACACCTGCACAGATGCAAACGGCTTAGCATCCAGGAAATGCATGCGCAGGGCTTCCACTGCAACATTGCTGCCCGTATCACGGAACCAGCGCATGTCATCACACCAGCCTTGCACGATGTGAAGGGCATGCTATGGCTCATGATCCGGACACTTCCGGATGCTAGTCGGGTAGAAGAGGATGCAGATGAACGGTGAGCGCAAAAGGTGGTCCGCCTGCACGTCCCAGAAGACAATGGAACGAGACTTCCAGGAAATCGAGCTGCAGACAAAGCACCTCAAGAGCCTGGACACGAAGCGAAGCGCGCCGCGAGGGTTTGCGCCTGACCTCGCGCCCGCGTGTCGCAATCCCCTCCCACACCTGTACCAGTACGACACCATATTTCTTTGCAAGTGCATCACTGCACGAAGTACGGTGTGGAAGCAAGCCGCAGAAAACCTGGAGGCCCGCCTCCGAAGGGCTGGTTTGGGTGCCCACGTATGCCGGAGAACTGAATGATGGGGACAGAAGTTTCGTAGCAGTCCTGCTCGTGAAGGTGTTCTTCTCAAGATTTGCATTTGCAACGAGAAGCCGTGGCACAACAACCCGACTTCCGATGAGGAGGAGGATGACGATGCGGACAGCAGCACAACCGACCCTGAAAACGAGAGCAGCGAGCACGGGTGTATTATCAGCCAGAAGAGCTACACGCGAATCCACGGCCTCTTCGCACACTACGACGCACACCACCGCCCTACAGTCACCTGCGAATGCACAACGCAATGTCCATCGAACAACACCTGCTGTACGTTCATGCTGAGAAGCTTGACAAGAAGACCTGCCCCCTGTGCATGCAAGGTTCGCCGATGCACACAGAAGGGATGCCCACATGCGCGATGCCCACACGGGTGGAAGGTAGTCTTACCTCCTCTGAATTCAGCACTCTATGCCACATGGCCCTTTCTTCCGTTGTTCCCCCCTCCCCACCCATCACACCCTGAGCACATACCCATTCCAAACACGTGTTCTTGCAATCCCCCACCCATCACACCCCAGACTTCGGGCCATGCTTATCCCATTCACTTGTTCTTCTCGGCAACCTGTTGTGTTCACCATTCATGTTGCTGCGTGCACAACAGCGGCAGGACGAACCCGCGGAACAGTATTCGAGCGTGGGTCGTACACCCACACCATATCCACCGCCTAAAAATGGACTTTACTGTGTAAAACACTAGCAAAAATGACAAGTGCACTAGTCATTCGTACTAGTGCACTAGTCATTCTTACTAGTGGCACTAGTAAGAATGACTAGTGGCACTAGTAAGACATTTTCACTAGTAATTTTACTAGTAAGAACGCTGAAAGAACGTGTTTAGGGGGGGGGGGACCCACCCACCCTCGTTGCCGTCCGGCTGACAACGATGCCGAGTTTAGGGGCCTTAGCATCAGCCCTGGGGGGGGGGTCAGCCGGCTGATGGATGGATGGATGGTTCTTAACAAGATGCCTGGAGGGGGGGGGGTCCAAGGCCCCGCGCAGCGGGAAAAATATTTTTGGGGTGTTCTTTGTCCCCCCCCGTGTTTAAGATCGTCCCCCCCCCGTGTTATAAGATCGGTTTTTTTGGGGGCCGATCTTAAACACGGAAAAACGCGATCTTAAACACGGGGGGGGGGGGGGGGGGTAGGTATGCATATATTTGCAAAAAAACATGCATATATTTGCAAAAAAACTTAAGTTTTTTTGCAAATGTATGCATGATAATTTGCAAATATATGCATGTTTATTTGCAAATATATGCATATGCATATATTTGCAAATAATCATGCATACATTTGCAAAAAAACTTAAGTTTTTTTGCAAATATATGCATGTTTTTTTTTGGTCCAGATTTTGTTCAAAATTTTGGGAGGTCAAAAATTTGGTCAAAATTTTGGTCAAAAATTTGGTCAAAAATTTGGTCAAAAATTTGGTCAAAAATTTGGTCAAAAATTTGGTCAAAATTTTGGTCAAAAATTTGGTCAAAAATTTGGTCGAGTTTTTGGGGACAGTCTTGGGCGGTCCACCGAACCCACACAGAAGTATGTCGAAAGCCAACACTGATGCAGCCGACCTACCTGGCTTTAGAAAACCCCCCAGATGACATCAAACCTGCCCCCAGAGCAAACTGAAACTGGTCTTCGTTTGTACCTTCTAGCTTTCATTCGTTCATTCGATACATTTTGCATTTGTTTGCGGAACTTGCATAGTTCCGCAAATACACCCAGCAGATCAAAGAAAGGGGGGAAAGGTGGAAAATGCAGATCAAACAGGAGTAGAATGCGCGCACGCTTATCCGTCTCTTGACTTACTATGCCGTGTTCTGAAAGCTGTCGAGGGGCCCCTCCATAGGTTCTCGCATGATTCGTTCGCCTTTGTAACACTATCCGTTTGTAGTAAGCTTCGCAATTGTGTTCTTGCAATATCTAACCGAATGGTGGGTGGCGGATTTCCGCGCTCGTGCGCAAGACACAATTATGCTGCTTTTGCAGTGCAAGCTGAACCCGGTTCGCGACTTCGGTTGCGGTAAAGTGTTACAAAGTCTTCGGCTTTCAGATCCGGATACGCCTTATGCAACATGATAGTTATGAGGTCACTTGAAGGATACCCGTGTGCAGCGTTCGAAAGAGTTTGCGTATCTGGAGTCTTTTTTTTTGGGGGGGGGAAGGCCCTTTTGACCCTGTATTTTTTGAGAAGATTTTTGAAACAGCCCGAAGATATTCGTCGACTCCTGATATTATGATCACTTCGGTCTCAGGGATTAGTCCTGCTAGAAACTACTTGTGGCCGCTGCTCCGTTGCGTGGTCTTCTCTCCGTACAGTGTTCGACGTCCTTCCAGAATTGGGACCCAATTTCTGGATCCGAATTCTGGATCCAAATTCTGGATCCAAATGGATCCAAATTTTTGGACCCAAATTTTGGACCCAAATTTTGGACCCAAATTTTGGACCCAAATTTTTGGACCCAGATTTTGGACCCAAATTTTGGACCCAAATTTTGGACCAATTTTTGGACCAAAAAACACTGAAAATTTGATCCTCCAAAATTTTGACATATTTTTGCAAATATATGCATATGCATATATTTGCAAAAAAACATGCATATATGAGCCAATTCACCTACCCCCTGATCGCGTGTAATCGAGCGTAATCGTTTGGATTAGAATGCAAAGAATCTGTGGCGATAATCTGCATCGCCGACGGCGCGGTTATCTCTTCGCACGTGATGTGTCATGCTTTCGCCTCTTTAGCTCGTCTTGATCGTCGCGCTCAGGCGCGCGTTTGGTGCTTCGCTTCTTCTTCGATTGCTCGTCGAGGTTCATCGGTTGCGCGTCGATTTCTGCTTTTTCCCAGCGCCTGGGCGATGGTCGTGGCGCATCGACGCGTCCTTTGCGTCTTTTCGGTACCGGCTCCGCCGCGGAGTCTGGTTGCCGCTTCTTCGCTGGCGTTGGCGCCGTCTTCCCGACCTTCGCTGCTGATGTCGGCGTTGATGTTGCGGGTTCTCGCTCGTCTTCCTCTGCTTCCGGCAGAACGAGCACCACGTTCTCACGTTTCGCCTGTCTCGGCGCTGGCGCGGGACCCTCCGGCTCCGCCTTCCTCTTCTTCGCCGTTGTTTCTTCACCTCTCGCCACGGCCGCCCGGTGGTGCCCTTTCCTGCAGCAGTGCCCGGGTCTCCTACTCCTCAGGTCGGCGTGTTTCTTACAGCCGTCGCACGTCGGCATGCCATGATCGAGGCATCGGTGGTGATGGTTGCGACAGCACTCCGCTGTCGTCTTACACGTGGCGCACTGCGTCATCCGGTGCTCGGCACACATTTTTACGGCTAGGCCATCACCCTCCCTGTGATGGGCCTGGCAGCACCACGCCACCGACTTGCCCCGGCGCTTACACACGTCGCACTTCACCTTTTGGTGCCCGGGGCACACCCGCTCACCCCACTTCTCGTGTCGGGGAATCCCTTCCGGCACGAGCCACGGATCCCCTCCGACGACAGCCGACTTCTTCCCTTTCCTCTTCTCCGTAGTGTCATCGAAGGCCGCCCATCTCGCCGCACGCTCCGCCCTTTCTCTTCCGTACGTCGGGAAAAGGTCCATCCCCCACGCCTCGCCGGTGAACGCATGCCGGCTCGCCTTCAGCTGCGTCTCCAAGATTCCCATCGTCTCCTCGCCGCCGCGGAAAATTGGCCTCATCTCGTAGCCCGTGAGGCATGGGGGGGCCCCTACCGTTCTCAATGAACCTATCTTCTCCAGCTTTCTACCCGGCAGAAGCGGCCCCACCCCTTTCCGCTCAAGCGCTTCCCCGATCGTTTTCAGCATCCGCGCCAACATTCTCGCACGGATACACAGCGGCGTCCCACCTGTCGTCGCCACTAAACTGCCCGGTAGATCGAGCCCGGTGTACACTTCGAAGTCTACTGCGAGCTCTGCCGTCGAGACGTCACCCGCTACCGACCAGCACATCCCATCCAGCCAATACTGCAGCGCCCGGAACCACCTCTCTCCTGCTTCCGCCGTGTGTAATCGAGTGTAATCGACGCGTAATCGAGCTAAAGTCACTTTCAGGGGGGCTAGGTGAATTGGCTCAATATATTTGCAAAAAAACTTAAGTTTTTTTGCAAATATATGCATGTTTGTACGAACATGCATATATTTGCAAAAAAAACAATAAAGTGCGTATATATCTGTATATTACCCAATATTTTAAAGTGAACAAGTTTGTCACACGGGCAATATCCAAAGGAAAGCAACAAATCGTGTATGGAGTTCCGGCACGCGAATTATTCTTATCTCGGGGAGCCGGGGCATCTCGGTTCTGATTTTTCGACATACGGATTTGCCCCCCGAGCGTGTGGTACAGAGCAAAATCTTGCTGGACTGGTTGTGCAGAAAGGCTAAGCGAATGGTCTAAACGAAGGAGGTCAACAACACCTTCGGGCTCAACGCAGCCTTTCGTCACGTCGCTCTTCGCCTTGCAAAGGTTTGCGTCAGCTGCGGCCAGGCGGTCGTTCCAGGCAGAGAGTTCGCCTTGGCGGTTCTTTGCTTTGTGCATTGCTTCGTAGCCGCGAGCGCTTGCGTCTGCGGCCATAGATCTGAGGTATTCGTCAGCGGCGCTGGTGTCTATCTTGGCGGTACGGCCTCCGACAAGGTCGGGTGCCATGAGGGCCAGGAAGTCGGGCAGATCGACCTTGCCGTCCATTCGATTATCGGCGATGTACATCATTTCCTCGATCTCGTTGTCCGACAGTTTGATCGGGGCCTGCGGGCCGTTGAAGATCGTCCTGAAGTCCTTCGCTTCCAGCACACCGGTTTTCTTCACGTCAAATGCGTGGAACATCTCGGTAAGTTGCCTGCGGGAATTATTGTGTTTTGTCCAGCTTCTACTTCTGCAGCCAGACTGCAAACCTCTTGAAATTGGTGTCTCAATTATCATCTTGCTGTCTGCAAAGCGCGCCTGAGTGGAATCGCGGTAAAGCTGACTCAGAACCCATGATGCCCCTCCCCCCCGCCTGCTCGCCTGTCTAAACGTGTTTAAGGCTAACAGGACCGCTGACTGTCGCACAGTGAGAGTGCGCAGCAGCAAGCCGCCCGCGCAGAACCGAAGCAGACAACTCACAGGAACTGCAAGCTAGAGTCGTGTGCTGTGGCGGGACGCAGACCGGATTCCGCCCAGGATAGGTATTCCAGGGTAGGCAGACTTTGTATGCATACCACAGTTCAAAAGAGGGGACTGTCAAAGATGCGTAGCGAAGAACGCGGGAAGTACAACAACAAGGACGTGGCCCGTCGAGGAAATACCCGGATACTCCATACGAGGAGACATACCTCGACGCCAGGTGTGTCCCCAAATGGTTTGCGGCACGTCGGATAGCCGTAGAACATCGGTTCAGGCTTGAGCTCTGCCGTGTTCACTCGCTGTTCCTGGGTGCATCGCTGTTGCCTTCGGTCTTTGCGAATCAGCGACACGGAGGCTCGAGTCATCGCCCAGGGTCCATTCAAGAAGAAGAAACGACGAAGAGAAACACCTGAGAGACCAATGCAACACAGCACGTCGGATCCCCACTACAGTGGTGGGGTCTCAGCACCGTACCATGTCTACCGTGTGGCGAGGTTCTACCCAGTGCGCTAGCACTCTCAAAAAGAAGTGCGCCTCCTGGGTCCGTCCGGATAGGCCCTTCAAAAAAAGAACAAAAAGAGCATACGAGAGGGAGTATTTGCTGAAGTCCTGCTTCCTCGTGAAGTCCTCGAGCGAGTTCTTCGTGACGAAGCCGTCCTTGCCCTGCGCGTTGCAGAACTTGTAGATCTGCGTCTCGGAGGGGTTGAAGCCCATGGAGCGCATCGCCTCGCCGACGAGGTCTTCCTGCAGCAGCTTTCCGCTGCCGACGTCGAGGGAGTGCTCGTCGAACGCGTGGTCCAAGTCCGACACCTTCACGCGCGCGGGCGGTGCGTCGGAAGCGCTGAGGCGCCGGCTGCTCGACGCGGACTTGCCGCCCGTATTGTGCCCGGAGTTCTTCCTCGGCGGCGCGCCGGCGGACCCTCCGTTCGCCTTCACGCTCGCGGCCGCGGGGGCGGCCTTCGAGGCCGACGCTTTGCCCACAGGCTTCCGCCCCACACCTGCTCGTGCGGCGGGCATGATGATGGCTGCTCTTCTTTTCTTCTTTCTCTCGCTCTCTTTTTTTTGTGTTCCGACAATCCCGTATGGGCGAACAGGTTTCTTTGTTTTGTTTTGTTTTCTTTCTCTCCTTTTTTTGTTTCTTCTGGCGATATTCGCTCAGGTGCCTGTGGTGTTGCTCGATTTACCAGACGAATTGAATCAGACTCAGGATGCCTGCTCGAGTGGTGCTGGCGAGCAAACTTGTCCTTCCTTTTGGCGTTTGTAGTTTAGGGTGCTCTGACTTTTTTTTTTGTTTCTGGTCCCGCGTCTGTACAGATTTCTGAGAACCGTCGGAAAAAAAGAGAGAGAGAGAGACGAGTTAGAGTGCAGGGTCCATCTCTCCGAGGAGTATCCGGTCGCCCCAATACTATCCCGTACTACTACGGCGGGCGCAAGTCGTTGCGCCGTGGGCGCGGAGCGAGCCGTGGCCCTGTCAAAGATGATTGTTGCACCGATGGTGGCGCAGCCGGGGGCGTTCTGTCTGGCGGACGAGACCAGGCGTGTGTTGGTTTCGCGGGCTCTCCTCCTTTTGGCAATAGCCCGCCCTATGGCGGCGGCTAGCATCTTGACGGAGAATCTCAACTCCCACTGAACAAAGGGTACGTCGTGCGGATAATCAGGCACGGCATCGTTCCAGCTGTTACGGGCGCAAATTGTTTCCAGCTTGCCCAACATCCACTCGGTCTTCCGTCCAGCCGCAAAGCGTGGGCGGTGGGTACAACCCGGCATAGCCGGCGCACCAAAACAGCGGAGGGAACAGACCCCCTGCCGCCATTTCCCAGGGAAGGAGGCGACTCCTGAGTCGGCGCAGCACAGGTCGTTGATGGCTCGCATAAGGTACCCAATTTGCAGCCCCTTCTCGGCGAAAGTTCTCCCCGGGAGCTTCGAACGCGTAAATGCCTCAAAATCAAGCGCGAGTTCCACGCCTGTCGTCGGGAGAGGGTTGGAGCTGACCCACGATAGACTCCGCAGCCAGAAGACCAACGTCGCTGCGAAGCGGGTTCCGATGTTGGTCGTAAGCAACTTACGACTGTCCGTTGCTAAGTGTACGTCGTATTTCGTCGACGCACCTGAGGCGAGTTCCCAAGGGCGTGTTGCCGCAAGGCTCCGCTGCGCCTGCGCCATCTCGATTGAGATCGTACCGATCAGCCTCTGGATCTTCTCCAGGAGGTCAGGAGGGGTCCCGTAGGGGGGTATCCCTCTAATGCACAAGCACTCGGGCATGTCCCGGACCATCGCCTCAAATGCAAAAGCGGGATCGCAGCTCGTTCCATCTGCAACCTGGGCCCGGACATAGCCAGTAGCAATGCCACAGGGTCCCCGTCGCACCGCTGTCGCAGAACTCGCAGTCGCCGCTCTCCGAACCCCACTTCCTGTGGCACCATTCCCGTGAGTACACCGCTCCCCCAATAGTAAATTTGTTGCATTCGTGTGACTCCCCAATACATAGACTGATCGCGGAACTCAATTTGTGGTCCGTCGCGCGGTTCAGCCAAAGCCGATTCATGGCGCGTACGTCCACCTCTCCTTCGATTCCGTCAAATCCTTGTCTCTGTGTGGTCAAGTAACGCCACGCGCGCAGACGCAGGCCCTCACGAAAGAGGTGTGGGGCTTCTTTTCCGAGTAGCGACATGGGAGTCCCGTCGAAGGACAGGGACTGGAAGCTGTGCTGCGTGGCCCGTAGGAATCTTATCTCCCGCAGAAGATTAGCCATAAGACCTACGGGACCCTTGATAGACGAGTCGGCTCCCACGCCAAGGAGAGCGTCCATCCTCACCCGAAACCTCTCTTTCCCGTATTGTTTCACGAACGCGCGGAATAAGCTGAAACCGGAGGCGCATGCCGGATCACACAGGTGTGCTTTTGCAACCAGGGAGAGAACCGCAAGAGGGCTCTTCGCCCGGTTAGATCGAGGGATCACGCAAGCGGAGAGTGCCGTTCGAAGCGTTGAGTTGTTGACGAAGCCGCCTGTTGTATTCGTGCAGTAAGCCGCCCCGTTGTATGCGGAGGCTGCGATCGTCTGCATTACGCGGAACTTCGTACGATGCATGAGCGGCGCCGCCTCAAGTCTGGCCGCGGCCTCGACCGTGGCGTTGGCCCTGCGGTTGTCAACGGGTCCCTCTGTGCCCAGGGGGACACCCAAAACCTTCACTATTTTGCTCGATCGAATTATTTTGCGACCGATCACGAGGCGAGGAGGCTCTGGGGACGTCGAGAAGGAGACCGACTTGTCCTCGTTGAGGGCAAAGCCTGTCAGGCTGTCGAACACCTCTGTGGTTCGAATTCCCTCTTGGAGTAGCCTCGCAAGTTGCGACAGCAGGTACAGATCGTCGGCGAACGACTTTGGACTCACCCGAGCTCGGCTGACCAAGGCCTTCGAGAGAACAGAGAGGAGCGCGTTGATCAGGACCACTGATATTGGGCAGCCCTGGAGAATTCCGTTGGTGACAGTGAACATCTCGCCGACTCCCAAGGGGTACCGGAAGCGACGCCTCAGGTGCTTGTATATGTGGCGTAAGGGTGCCAGCACACGCTCGTGAAGCCCAAGCGCCTCCATCAAGTCGAGCACCAGGGCCTGAGGGACGCGGTCAAAGCACTTGGCAAAGTCGAGTGCGACCCCGCACAGGGGTGTACCGTTTGTCAGTGATTCCTCTATCGATAGGGCGATATCCATGACCACGTCGTCGCAGGAGTGGCCGTGCCGGAAACCATGTTGTGACCCGTGAATCCATAGCTCTTGCCAGAGCATGACATCCTGTAGGCGCACGCTAGCCCAGAGTCGATATACCACGCTCGAGACGGTGATCGGACGCAGCTTCAGTGGATCGCTCCCTTCTCCTTTAGGAATTAAGGTGACCATTGCGTCCAGGACTCCGTCGGGCCAGAAGCCGGTTTCCTCTACCTCGTTGAGCACCACGACAAAGCTTTCCAGGATTGCATTCGGCAGGGCGGCGATTTCACCCATGCGCCAGCCGTCCACACCGCAAGACGTCTGTACGCTCTTCTTTTTCGCCACCTGACGAAGCCGCTCGGCCGTGATCGGATTTAGATTGCATGGGTGTTGCATGATAAAGTCTTTGTACTCCCGGAAGAAAGGGGCAAACTTCCCCTCTTCTCGGCGTACATGCGGAGCACTGGATCCCAACTCCTCCTCACCAACGCGTCAACTTCTGCCAGTTCGCAGTGAGCCGCCCATCGGCCCCAGTTACAAACGATAACCCCGATGGCGCGTCTTTCTTCACCCATGCGAACGATTCCTTCCCCAGCGGGTCGCGAAGCTCCCGCTGACTCCTCGCACTCTTCAGGTATCTCGAAGTTAGCGTGCTATGCGCCAGGTCACGACACAGTCCTGAGACGGTAAACGCGAGGCCTCTTCCGATTTTCGCTGACGGCGGCTCGGGTGGCAGAGCACACTTCCCATCCGTGCGCTGCAACACGAAACTTCGAAAGGAGCGTATTTTCGTCCACTGTCCCTCAAGCTGGAAAGGCAAAGGGCCAGGGGAGACGATTGTGCTTTCCCATTTGGCTCTGGCGGCTGCGTACTCCCGTATGCGCCCAAGGAGACACCTGGCTCTCTTCAAAGAAGCTGTATCGGCTCCCGCACCTTCAGGGGACGGCCTCGCCGATACTCGCTGAGAGTTCAATTCCCGACGTACGCCACGGCCACAGTACCCGGTTAGGTTGCCTTCGATTCCGGATTTGAGGATGAGGTACTCTTCCGCAGCTCGCGAAGTCCGTTGCCAGAGGAAGTTCACCCGGGGGCTACCTTCGAGCCCGGGGGGGCAAGGGTCCCCGAGGCGGTACTTCTCAGAGACGTTCCGGAGGGCATTCGGGTCGTCCAGGCCGCTCAGCCCGGCGCTTGGAATCGCACGGGGGTATCGGAGTACCGGGTTCAGTTGTTGGAATACTGCAAGATTAAAGGTGGCTCGGACCGCCTTGTGCGTAGGGAGACCGGCTTCGAAAGTCTCCACGCAACCGAGAGCGGCAGAAGCGACTTCGTTGGTGAGAAGAAGGTCGATGCGTGACGGCTGACCGTGGTAACATGTAAACTCTGCAGGACTTCCCAGGGCTTCAGCTTGCAGCTCGGCAGAGTCCGACCAGCCGTTGCGCAAGGCGAAACGGAGCGCCGGGGAACCGAGGGGGGTCGTGTTGAAATCGCCGGCGGCGACAAGGGGCACAGCACCCAAGCGCTGGCGCAATCCCCACAGGGATCCCTCGATCAACCTTTCCCGCTCGGGTTTTTCGGAAATGCCACAGTGACCGTACAATGACACCACGTGTACGGCTCCTTTACCTACACCTGTCGCGACACGTACATGCAAGAAGCGGGCCGATTCGTAGGCACGTTGCTCGGCTGCGTCAAATGGCTCGACGATGCATGCAGGCAAGCCTTTCTTGACGAACATCGCGACTACTTGGGATGGGACGCTGTTGCCGCACTTCCGCCCAACACAGCAGCTGCCGAAGAAGGGTTGCCATACATCAAGGGCGCCGGCTTGTTTCAGGGCCATCCGGATACTTCTCTGCCCGGCATTCGTCAACTTCGTTTCTTGAACACAGATGATGTCCACCGCTATGCAGATGAGGAGGTACAGGTTCTTCATCAAGGATGTGACATTTATAGTCACAATTCGAATTGGTGGAGGGCCAGGGTTGGGTTCGATACCTTGAGTCACGAGAAGCGCGTACGCTACGAGGGCCAGATAGAACTCTCTCGTCGGCTGGGGGGACAAATCGTTGGCGTGGATCACCTTTGTGACTCCGGGGGGAAAATCTTAGTTTAATGTTTAGGCAGAGCACTGCCTCTCATGCATGGTTGATGCTAGCATCAAGTCTTCTTCGAGGAAGATGTCGTCTAGGTAAGGGATGCAAAATAGAAAATAGAAAGTTGTAAAGAGGGGAGTGTACGGCTCCCAAAAACCTTGAGGGACTAGCCCCCTGTGTTTTTTTCACCGCGGTGTTGTGTGCACCTCGTTCTTCGTCTCATGTTTCGCTCTTGAACGCAGACCAATCCAAAGTCAGAGCTCATCAGTGGGTCCTTTGGATGGGGATTTTCAGTCCTGTTCCGGTGCGAGCACAACTTGGTTTCATGGGTTTTCCTTCCTTCATTCGTTTTTTTTAAAAAAGGGGGGTTTTGGATGGGATTGTGGCTCGTAACCAACCGCCACGGGGCACTACTTTCAAGGGTTGAAAGTGTTTAATCTCTCTCCAGGGAAACGATGTAGCCGTTTGTTGTGAACTTGACAGCACATTCTTCCCATGAGAGAAGGGACACTTGCTGGTCGTCGTAACACACCCAGTCGTCGTTTTCTCGCAGCACGGTGTAGTAGTGTCCAGCTTGCACTTTCCCTGTGTGGACGATGAAGCCAGTTACTCTGTAAGTGTCTTCCCCGATCGTGATGGCTGGTTGAATGGGCGTGCGGACTTTTAGCTTTATTTCTTCGCCTGTTCTCTTCGACCGTTGGGCTCGTTTAAGAGCCACATCCATCACACTTGGGAAAACGTAGAGCTCTTTTGTGGAGCCCTCCGTTATTCGGTGGCATGTATCGCAGTCGACGTCGGGGATACGGGTTGCCTTCTTGTTCTTCACTTTCCGTACAAGAACTTCGAGTGGTTCGGTGTAGGCTTTTTCTCTGTTCTTCAGCTCAACAAGGAGGAATGGCTCCAGTGCTGGTGCCGCTGGGTTGGATCCTCCGCATTCGAAGCAGGTCGTCAGACGGGTGTACGTCATAGGCAGAAATAAGAATCTGGGCCGGCGTTCGGCGTTTGCTTATTTTTGTGGGGGGTGACCACGTACTGGGCATATTTGTACTTAGAGAATTTTCGAAATCAGTCACACACTTCCAAAATTTCACCAGCTTTTTCTCCCTGCGAAACTGAATTCTGAGCTTAAAACCCGTGCGCATCAGCAGATCCGGGCCCCAAGAGGAGCTAGCATGCTGGTTGTGTGGCAAACCTGATGCTAGCTACTGCAGGGAGCCTGTGAGGCACATCGCGGCGTGCCCAACTGAGTCAAGTAAAAACGCCAGTTTGTAGCAAACCGTAGTGACAAGTAGCCAGTCGTCATCTACTCCACGCGGCGCACGCGCTTGTTCGCAAATATTTGCAGCTGTGCCACGTGAGAGATCCGGAGCTGCGAAGTCGCTTCCGAACTCTCGCATGAGATGCCTGACGTGGACGTTCTCCCGGGGAACTGGGTGGCCTTTTCATTTACCCGGTCTTTTCATGTCCCTCTCAACCCTACGACAGCATACAGAAGGCTTTTCGAAGATGAAAGACGGGGTAGAGCTTCCTTGTGCGGATAGAAAACGAAGGGGGCGGAAATCGTCGAGAATTTCACTACCTGGAGCTCACGGCACAAAGAACGTTGGACGTGACTAACTTGAACATCGCGGATTGCCTGAACAGTCTTAGGCAAACGACGACGGAATCGACGCTTCGGACCCCCCTTCATCTTCCTCCTCGGCGTCATCTTCCTCCACCTCCTCCTCGGCGTCGATGTCGTCCATCACCTCGTCACGTTGGTCAACTTCGCTGCTACAATCATCTGGCGCAGGCGCGTCGACCAACGACGCGACCACAGCAAGAAGAGCAATTATTTCTGCTATGACGATGTTCTCGTCAGCAATCTTCTTGACAGCCGGACGGAGCTTCGCCAGAGCCTTTCCAGTCACGTCAGCGTCTTCACCCTTCTTCACTTTCTGAAGCAGTTGACGGAACGAACTGTGTCCATCCTTCTTCTCCTTCTGTTTCCGCCCACCCCCTGCTGCCCGCCGTCTCTTCGAGGACTCCCAACTCAGCATCCCCTCAGCAAGCAACTCCCTTGCTTCTGCCGGGTTCGGTCCGTTTCGAACCAAAAAGAGTTCGTTGCTGACTGCTTTCAGCGACGTTTCGATCCTCGCGGGATCCAAGCGAGCGCACATCAACCCAAAGTCTCGCTCGATCCCACAGCTGCTCGGGCAGCTACAGCACAGAGCCACTTGTAGAACTCGGCTTGTGGCGACTGCAATCCCTGTCTTCTCTTCTGTCCGTTCGAGTTCTGCAACCGTTGCGGACCAGAAGTTTTCATAGCTGCCCTCGTTGAGGACAGCTTTCTGACGAACTGCTTCCCACTGGTTCATCAGGTCTTTCTTGCGGAAGCTCGTGTCGACTCTCGCGAGTTTGCACATGGTTCTCCATGCGCCTTCTTGAGCCTGCAGAGTCTTCTTCGGTGTGGGTTTTTTCGGCGCGGGCTTCGGGCATGTCTGCGCATCAGATCCACTCGGCGGGGGCGATGCTTTAGGAGCTACTTCACTTCGACGTTTTTTTGCAGGGGGTGCGTTGCCCGACGCAGCTGGGCTTATTTTCGCCTTCGCAACAGGACTCCGTGATCCGGGAGGCAGTGCAGTACCGGGTGCACGGCTAGCATCCGATGCAGGTTGGCTAAACAGGGTCCGAACGCCGTTTTCCTGATCTCCGCGTTGTCGGCCAAGGAATGCTTGGACACCTTCGCTTGTTTCGGAGCTTGCGCCAGTGGTGTGGATCCCTCATCCTCGGAGAGCGCTTTTTGGGAGTTTCTTTCTCCATCGGGGGCGGGACTGCCGTAGAAAGCTTGGACACCTTAGCTTGTTTCGGAGCTTGAGCTTGCGCCAGTGGTTTGGATCCCTCATCCTCGGACTCGCCACCAGTGCACTTTTTGAAAGTTTCTTTAGCCGTCGGGGGCGGGACTGCCGCAGAAAGGAGCTGGGTCGCTGCCAGCACATGGGGGGAAAAAAGGCTCGCGGGCACAAGGACGGACTTTCATGTGCAAATCTTTCAGATTCCGGGGAATCCCAGGTTTGGTTGTCATGGCCGAGACCTGCTGTTGCGCCAGAGCGATGGAAGCCTCAATGTGGACACCGTGGCCCACACTTAGCTGGCTCTTCAACTGCGGACCTGCCAGGATCGCAAACAAGTCGCAGAAATACTGGAGACTCTCGACGAACCGAGGATCCTTCAGAACGGGCAGTAACGATGTTGCTTCCTTCCTGGTCGTTTTACTTTTCGTGCGTCTGAGAACACTCCGTTTCGTCTCGAACATCCGTACCCACCACGGCCTCATGACCGAAGCCTTCACGAGTGACCTCTGCCATTTCGGAAGCCATCGAATTCGCCAACTCCCATCAGCGTTCCTCGGCTGTACCCCTGTCCCTTTCATCAGCTTTGCCAACTCACGACGGAGCAAAGTACTCGCACGAAAAATCCGGAAAGTAGCGCGAACTGTGTCTGCTACGTACTGGAACTCGGGATCCTGCAGCAAGAATTTCACCGAGTTCTGCATCTTGTGAGCTGCATCGAGGCTCAGAGCTATCTCGTGCCCCGATGCCTTCGTCAGCAACGAAGCAGCGCCCTTCTTCTTTCCTGTCAGTGGGGAACCGTCGTCAGAACACCAGCCAAAAATGTGGCGAGACTGCAGGCTCAGTCCCCTCAAAAGGTTCCTCACGGCGTCCAGAGAAGCTTCGCCCTTCGCGCTCTGATCGTCCAGGTCCGGGTCCACAGCAGGGACGAGCCCGAGAAAAACTTCTCGTACCACATCGGGTGACGAGGTGTCAACAAACCGGAGACGGGCAGCAACGGCCTCGTCGCCTCCCTTCAGAAGAGAAGAAGAGTCAACCACAACGAACTCGGGAAATTGTCCAAATAGGGTTTCCGACCTCGAAACCCAGCATTGGAAAATTGTCCCACCTCGGGAAATTGTCCAAATAGGTTTTCCGACCTCGAAACCCAGCATTAGAAAATTGTCCCACCTCGGGAAATTGTCCAAATAGGTTTTCCGACCTCGAAACCCAGCATTAGAAAATTGTCCCACCTCGGGAAATTGTCCAAATAGGTTTTCCGACCTCGAAACCCAGCATTGGAAAATTGTCCCACCTCGGGAAATTGTCCAAATAGGTTTTCCGACCTCGAAACCCAGCATTAGAAAATTGTCCCACCTCGGGAAATTGTCCAAATAGGTTTTCCGACCTCGAAACCCAGCATTAGAAAATTGTCCCACCTCGGGAAATTGTCCAAATAGGTTTTCCGACCTCGAAACCCAGCATTGGAAAATTGTCCCACCTCGGGAAATTGTCCAAATAGGTTTTCCGACCTCGAAACCCAGCATTAGAAAATTGTCCCACCTCGGGAAATTGTCCAAATAGGTTTTCCGACCTCGAAACCCAGCATTAGAAAATTGTCCCACCTCGGGAAATTGTCCAAATAGGTTTTCCGACCTCGAAACCCAGCATTGGAAAATTGTCCCACCTCGGGAAATTGTCCAAATAGGTTTTCCGACCTCGAAACCCAGCATTAGAAAATTGTCCCACCTCGGGAAATTGTCCAAATAGGTTTTCCGACCTCGAAACCCAGCATTAGAAAATTGTCCCACCTCGGGAAATTGTCCAAATAGGTTTTCCGATCTAGAAACCCAGCATTGGAAAATTGTCCCACCTCGGGAAATTGTCCAAATAGGTTCTCCGACCTCGAAACCCAGCATTAGAAAATTGTCCCACCTCGGGAAATTGTACGGGGGGGAGGGGGCCAGCTGAGGCTCAAAGTACCGTACCGTCTCCCGGGGGGCGGTGCCCCCCGGACCCCCCCCTGTATTAAGAGTCGCCAGAGAAAACGGTTTGGTGTCTATTCTGAAGGGAAAAACGGGCTGCATAAGGTCCTGGCCCCAAATCCCGCTCGCAAAAAAAACAAAAAATCACCGCTGCGCGGGCCACCGGAGGAACACCTATAATTGGGGGTGGCGTTCGGCGTCCGCTTATTTCGACCCATGGTGTACGTCACCGTCGTCAGATTGTCGTCGTCACCCCTTACGCAACTTCTGATCCACGTCAGGAGTTCGTGAGCATCCCGGTGCTGGGAGTCATCGTCTGTCGTGTCAAACACGAGACTTCGGATTGTGGCCATCGAGCTGTGAATGTCGCGACCAGCGTCAAAGTCCGTAAAGAGTTTACGAACTATAAGCTGCTCTTCATTCGGGTGTTGGATGGCTGCAAGCTGTGTCCGGAAGCTCGGCTTGCGGGCCAGAAACTGAACGCTTGCGGCGAAGAAACAGCTATTCCGAATGTTGTTTATGCCGCGCACATGTGGGTCCGGCGGATTGGTTGCGAAGGGTGCGGTGGTGGTGAAGCTCTCGGGGTTGTGTGGTGGAACACTTTCGGGAGGGCTCGGTGATTCCGGCGGAGCGGCGGGTTGTTGTGGCGCGCGAATGCCGATGAATCGCTTCTCTACGTTGGTGGGGCGTCCCTCGTCGTATGCCTTTCCGACATAGTGGTAGAAGCGCGACAAGACCCGGGCATCCAGTTCGTACTTTCCGTACGTTTGCGCGACGAAAGTGTCGAACACGTGCCGGAGTTCGCGTCCAGAGAACCCTCGGTTTCGCAGTCTGTAGTACACCTTCATGACTTCGACGTTGAGGTCTGGCATGTTGTTACAGATGCGGGCAGCTCGAATCAGGGCTCCTTTGAAAATGGACGTTCCAGTGTTGCGCGGGACGGTTGACTCGGCATGCGTGTACTTGATCGGGTACCACGGAAACTCCTCGCCCTTGTCGAGGACGGAGAGCCGGATGTAGTCCGTTTTGATATCCCTTTAGGTTGGCCAGGTCCGGGCTCGCATTGCCGCCCATCGGGATTCCTGTTACTTGTTGGTAACATCTGCCACCGTTCGTCACGAAGGTGTTTTCGACAATGAATTCGACAAGCTCCCGGATTTCTTCCACACTGTACGCCGTCATGTCTGCTGCTACAGCGTTACTGAACTCAAACCGGTGTTTCGACCGCTGTGCCTTCAAGTCAAACCCTTTTTCCGACTTTGCGTGCTCGAAAGCTTCCAACACAGCAAGCATGACATAGTCAACGATCCGTTGTTGTGGAATCTTTGTGTACATCTCCTTAAAGTCGAATGTTCGTGGGGTTTTCTTGCGCAGCCGTGCGAGTTCGTCTTATGCACGGCTACGTCATCGATCGACTCTACGACGAAGAAGCGACGTATTCCCGTCTTTGCGCGCGACACTTCGTCTTTGCCTTGCAGTGTAGCCAGAACCAGTTTAAAAATGCCAGATGCTTCTTGACGCGTTTTCGGTTGTTTTTTGTGGGCCCGTCGTTCAGCTCATCCTTCTTCTCGGCATTTCCTTTCTCCGAAACACCAGCGATGTAACGCATTCGTGGTTGGGTTTATGCAGCTTCGGAATGCCGTACAGATACGGCAGGATGCTAGAATGCGGGAAATTGTGGGACTTGTTGCTTGGTGCTGCTGGAGGATGCTTTCAACGGAGCTGTCAAGCTGTTGATAGGTTGAGCTCTGCTGTAGCTCATTGCGCACAAGTTCCTTGTACTTCTCTTTGCAGATGAAACCGAAGTCGTGAGAGGTTTTGTCTACAGGGAGAATGACAAGATGTTCCTGGAGCTTTTTCAGCGCTCGTAGGGCGTCTCGGAGGTGGGGTTCGTCGGTGTGCGCGTTGAGTGTTCCAAGGACGGCGTCGAACTCCTGAGTCAACGTTGCAGCGAAGTGTGATTTCTCGTTCTCGCTACACTTCCCGAAGTTCAAGTCTACGAACTCTTCGACGTCATGTCGCATCGAGTCGTAGAGCGACATCGGGCTGCTTGCGACCCGATACTTTCGTCCCTTGCGGAAAAGGGACAGAAGTGCTTCGTCTGTCTTCAGGTCCGTTGCGAGTCCCAAAGCGTGTCCGTCGTAGTTACTGGACACGTTGTGTTGCTGGCAAGGGCAGACCGACTCATGCATGCCTTTGGCGCAGACCACACAGAGGAAAGCTTCGGCGTTCGAGTGTGCTTCCTGCCAGCTGGTGTGCCGGCAGTCGGTGACCATGTTGTCCATGCCGTCCACCCGTGCTAGCTTTCCTGGGACTCAGTTGTCTCATCCTCTGTGCGGCCCCTCTTTTGGCCCGGAGACGGCTCGGGCCGTTCGTTGAGGCTAGCGAAGAACTCGGGTGGGAGTTTGACCTTCTCCCGCTGACACTGCGTGGAGAATCCCTTCCGTTGCCTCGCGTCAGTGGAGCGGTCGTATTTCCTATTCGAAATAGACGCGCGATCGAGCCGGAAGAACACGGGTGCAGGTGGGCCCGTGTCGGCGATGACGATGCACACTTTTTTTTACGGTTTTACCTTGTCGCTTGAAAGCCCCGGTTTGTTCGACCTTCCAGCCGGCAGCAGCGCAGGCGGCAAGGAGGTCGGTCGCGTGTTCCGAAGCGCACGCGGTGGTGACTACGTACTTATCGCCACGCAGTTGGCGCTTAGACAGCTTTTTACCGACCGCGGATTCGGTGGCGGCAACGTGTTCCGGGGTCGTCCGAATGCCAAAGACACCCGTCATTGTGCCCGCGATTACCCCGAACGTATTCGGAGTCAGTGCCGCCAGCCGTCGCGCCTCTTCAAGGGTGCAGTCACTCACCCACACCGCCGGCATGGTGTCCGTCCCGTTGACGAAGGACAAGGCCTTCCAGAATGTTCCGGCTTTGCCGGAGCTCCGCAGCAGCTTCTGCACGTCAACGATCGGGACGCGCACGCTCACCTCACAGACTCCTTGCCGGCGGTGCACCTTTGTGAACACTGCGCTCCAATCCATGCGCAGTCCTTCCGCTTCTGCGGCCTTCTTCGCCATAATCCGCACAGATTGTGCGGCCTTCATCGCGGTATCCCAGGTGGCCGCGTGGACGTAGGCGGCGCGCACCTGGAACAGGCAAACCTGTGTCGTCGGCTGGAGGGTGTTGACTGCTTTACAATGCACCGTGAGCAGGGCCAGGTTTTGGAACCGCGACCATACGTCCTGATGACCGCCGTCAGACAAGGTGACGAGGTGCCTCACTGAATCGTCCCACGGAACGCTGCAGACGACGGCAACTTTCGCTTCGGGGTAAACCCCGACGGTGTCGAGGGCCGCACCCCATGCGGATTCCGCATCTTCGATACTTGCAGCCACGAGTACGCCGCCCTTTCCATTCCTCATCTCGTCGGTTGACCCGACCTTCGCCACTTGCCAGTCATTGAAGACCATACTGGCCTTCGGACAGGTGCGGCGTGTCCTCTCCGACCATGTGCTGGGCACCTGCGGTTGCTTCGTCGATGTAGAGCGGCGCATTCTTTCCGCCCATGAATCTTCGGTGGAGGGGTCCGGTCGCTTCTCGGATACCGGTCGCTTATCGGACACCGAACGCTTCTCGGATACCGGAGGTCGAGCCTCTTGTGCCCCGGAGCCATGCGTCGAAGGGGGCGCGGGTTTCTGGGCGCCAAGCGGTGCGGGCGACGATCCGGCCATCCCTGTCTCGACCGAAGGACAGGATGACGTCTAAGATTTTCAGCAGTTGCTGCCTCGTCTTTTTGTCATGGCACTTCCCAGCCAAGGCGGATGCCCTGGCGATCAGTGCGTCGACGAAATCCATACTCGAATGAGAGCGGGGATGGACCCCACCTTCAGGCTTCTCTTAGCTGATACTTATACTCGTTCTCTCTTTTTCTGATCTGATATCCCACCACTCTTTTTCTTTTCACCCGAGGTGTATCCGGGCAGAGCCCGGAGCCGCTTTCCTTCAAGGGTAGCCACGGCAAGCCACCAATAAAGTACAGAAAAAGATAATCCGAGAAAAAGATAATTTGCACAAGAAGTGACCACTACGTTACAAACTGGTCGGTTCGCCTCTGTCTCGTCGTGCTGTGGAAGGGTTCTAAAGGACGCTCTCAGTGTGTCCAGAACAGCACCAGGCCACAGCTACAGAGAACGCTGTGAACGCTGTATGAACGCTCTGGAGGCTATCAAGCCCGTCTTGGGACCGCTCAATACAGCAGACAACTGGAAGTTTAATGTCAGCTTATTTCGTGCAAGCGTCGTCAGGAGCGAAGCGTACCAAACAGTATCCTTCGATTTTGTTTTGGTGTCTCGCGACTGTCGCTTCCCGGAACTGACTTCGACCGGGAGCAGAGTACCGGGTGCAGCGGGTGTTCTCGGCTGCATCTCTTGAGGCCGGCGTGGTTTCTGTGACTCTGACTGAATACCCATTGACTGTGAGCGCGCTTCGGTGTGACTGCTTTGGGATACCCATTGACCGTGAGCGCGCTTCGGCGTGACTGCTTTGGGAGAGGGACACTGCTTGGCACTCTCTACATACCCATTGACTGTGAGCGCGCTTCGGCGTGACTGCTTTGGGATACCCATTGACCGTGAGCGCGCTTCGGCGTGACTGCTTTGGGATACCCATTGACTGTGACGCGCTTCGGCGTGACTGCTTTGGGATACCCATTGACCGTGAGCGCGCTTCGGCGTGACTGCTTTGGGAGAGGGACACTGCTTGGCACTCTCTACATACCCATTGACCGTGAGCGCGCTTCGGCGTGACTCTTTACATACCCATTGACCGTGAGCGCGCTTCGGCGTGACTGCTTTGGAAGAGGTACGCTGCTTGACACTCTCTAAAAACTCTTTGACTGCGATCCGCTGCTTTGGAAGAGGGACACTGCTTGACACCATTTACTGTGTTCTGCCTCGAGTGGCTACCCTCAAGCGAACCGCCGACAGAGCTCCGCCGCAGTAGCATTTGTTTTATTTTCTTTCGCGCCGCCGCGGAAGACGCGGAAACGTACGAAGGCACGTGGGACCGGATGCGGTCGACCCTGGAAGCGCGTGATCTCGCAGGCTGCGCGGCGCATGCGCGAACTACATCGACCAACTCATTTGTACGGCACCGACATGCCACGGCCACGTTCAAGCTTGCTCCGACCACTGCACCCTCTGCCGACACTGGCTAGCCGTCGACGCTCATGACGGCAGCCCCATCCTGAAGTGCAAATACTGCCGACGCGTCACTGCTGCTGTGTGCGCTCAGATTGGCGCCGCTCAAGCGGCCGCCTTAAGTCACTCGTTTGTTGATTGCTCCGTTCTTCTCCCTGACTTGTTCCCGGAGTAGGATGACACATACTACTACGACTACTACTACTACTCTTTCGCGCCCGTGTGCGGCTGTGAGGGGAAGAGACCGTCTGGGTTAGAATGCAAAGAATCTGTGGCGATAATCTGCATCGCCGGAAGATGCGACGATCGCCAGCCCGGTGGCTCAGGGTAGTAGACGCCCCTTCGTAGGCGCGCGCACCTGGTATGTGTCCGCACGTGCAATATACAAAGTACTTTCGTCCAGCCCGGAGAGGGGGGTGTGGTCCTGGTATGGATAGTCCTGGAAGGGGTCTGCCTATCCCTTGTTCGGGTCTTGGGGTGGGTCTCTCCTGCTGATTGCTGTCCCATTCCGAAAGAATGAGGAAGGTGTGCTGACATTCTTTGATCCTGCGAGACCGTTCCAGTCCGCATCCCCCCGACAGCTCTTCTCTGCTGGCAAAGGACCATTGGGATAGGAGCCATTGGGACAATCCCATGGTACCGCGTGAATGGCGCGATCGGGCCCACGGCAGCGCAAGCCAGCTAACGGTGGTCGCGGCCTGTCTGCTCGCGGTCGCGCCGGCCCGGCCCGCAACCGCAGCCGCCATATGGCGGCCACATTCGCCCGTGCCGTGCCCACACGCCGGCCAGCTCATCCCATCGAGCTAGCAATCCAGCTAAGGAGCACAACCGAGGATCCCGTAGCGTCAGCGGTCCGGCCAAGGAACGTAGCTGAGGTCCGTTTGGTAGAACAGCGCATTAAACATGAGTTTAATTCGCACACCGGAGCGGCGCCTACGGCTCCGAAGGCAACCGCACGGAAGGAGAATTAAATGGAAGTTTAATGTCAGCTAATTTCGTGCAAGCGTCGTCAGGAGCGAAGCGTACCAAACAGTATCCTTCGATTTTCCCACCCACCCACCCCCAGAAAATGGAAGGACGAGGAAGATGACTTGGGTCATCGGGCAGCTCGGAGGGGCGAGTTTCCGATGGGAGAGCACCGCCTCCAGAGAGGGTCTAGAGGCTACCTCCCGGGAAGCCCACGAGGTCGGGGCGGCCGCCCAGGGGGAAAGGGAACTGCACCGACGACATTGCTCTCGGACCCCTCCCCCCTCTTGCTATCGAGTGCTTCGGGTGGCGCCCAGGCAGGGTCAGTTATTGTCTGGTAGAGGTCGTCTCCCGCAGAAGGAAATGACGTTAGAGCTGCTATGCCTGTTACCACGTGCTCTTCGTCCTCTGCGGTACCGGCCACGAGGGGCAGGACCTCAACCAGCAGGTCCCGGCCACCCATAGTGCGGCTGCCGCACTCTCCCGAGGGCCAGTACGGATCCGGACCAAGTCGTCACCATGAGCGACTGGGGGCGTAAAATGGTTCGAAGGCGCGATGAGGAAGTTCTCCGCGACCCGCACTGTGTTCAATCGGTCAGGTTCTACGGCCGGATACGTTGGCACGTGTACACGTTAAGAGGCGCGGCGATCTAGCCGTGTGCCGGCTGCCTGTCCCAGCTGCTCACAGCTGCGCGTCCAGATGCCGAGGGTGTAGGTCTGTGTTCCCTGGATTGCTAGAGCTGTCCGGCGAAGGGACAATCCCATGGTACCGCGTGAATGGCGCGATCGGGCCCACGGCAGCGCAAGCCAGCTAACGGTGGTCGCGCACGCAGCCTGTCTGCTCGCGGTCGCGCCGGCCCGGCCCGCAACCGCAGCCGCCATATGGCGGCCACATTCGCCCGTGCCGTGCCCACACGCCGGCCAGCTCATCCCATCGAGCTAGCAATCCAGCTAAGGAGCACAACCGAGGATCCCGTAGCGTCAGCGGTCCGGCCAAGGAACGTAGCTGAGGTCCGTTTGGTAGAACAGCACATTAAACATGAGTTTAATTCGCACACCGGAGCGGCGCCTACGGCTCCGAAGGCAACCGCACCGAAGGAGAATTAAACCGTGGTTTTATTAAATGAGGATACCGCAACCGGGCATCTCTTCTTGCGTACGTCCGGGATAAGTATGGAACTCTGGAAGGCCCACGGTGGAGCAAATTCATCCCCGCACCTTGTTAACCTGCGGAGCTGCGAGGATACAAGATGTCCTCTCATTGTCGACAAAACCGACCTCCTCGAGTGTCCAACACTTGTAGCCCAAATAGGAGAGAATTGCTGAGGAAGATTTGAGGGGGTGTTTGACAAAGCTGACATCGGTCACGAGGAGCCGCCTCGCTCGCGGCTGGGAACGGATCTATCTGGAAAACAGTAGAAAGTGTGTTCTATGCCCGTCCCTGTCGGGCTCCTGGAGCGCTCCGGGGCTGAGCCCCGAGAGCCACCGACAACAGGCCCAAGTGTCGAGGCTTGGGCGTTGGGCCCTACGGTGGCGGTGGTCGCCTGTGGGCCTATGGGGTGCCCCTAAACATCATGGCGTCCGTGCTGGCGGAGAACAAAGCGGCGGCGTGTGTTCTCGACGACCCGCTCAATGAAAGAGCGTGAGTAGGATGATGGCTGTCCTCAGGAGGAGTCGCCGGACCCACGGCGGCGAAGCCGCCGGGCGTGAAGGAGTTCAGGACGATCTTCGATGCCGTCCATGACCACGGCCCTGCTCCGCAGATTCTGGGCGAGTTTCTGGCGCTGCTTAGAACCTCGACTATGCGGGCGTCCAGGGCGCACAAGGTTCTTGACGTGTGAGGCCATAAATTTGGTGCCTCCGCTCGCGCCCCGACTGCTTGGCACAGATCGGAGCGCGAGCGGCCAGGCGAGGGTCCTGGTCAAGACCGCGCGGCAATCCAATGTCTACAACTTCGAAGCCATCTAAACTTTACACAATCGAGCTGCAGGTGTGACACCCGCAAAATGGACTGCACATTTCACCCGGTGCTGGAGCACACCGTGTGATTGTGACCTCAGAAATCCCACAAGAAAGTCCTGTATGTGACACCTGACATTCCTTTCCTCCAACCAGCGTTTCTGACCCCCGAAACGCAGAAGCACGTTAACCAGAAAAGAGAGAGACCGAGATCGGGTGATTTTCAACCCAAAAAGGCAGGAATCCTTGTGGCTTACCACAGGATGCGTTCAATGACCGCAATGTGCGGTCATTGACCGCAATGTTGCGGTCATTGACCGGCCATTGACCGCAAGGGTGCGGTCATTGACTGCAAGGTATGCGGCCAATGACCGCATAACTTTCTCAGCTGACCGGTCAAAAACTGACCGATCAAACATGCGGTCATGACCATGATCCACCGTGTGATCGAAGAAAAAGACGCTGGCCACAATAGCTACAATGTATTGTGGGCAAATGTTGTGTCTATTCTGACCACAATGTGGGATACTTGTGGGTGCACAGTACTAGTTTGGGAAATTGGTAGTACTTGACGTCGACCCGTGGCTTTGCGGCTTTGCCGTGAGCTGAAGAGGTGTGCCCGAAAAAGCGCTGCTTTTTTTAATATCCAGCGTTCCCGCCCGGAGCCAGATGGATCCAAAACCGAAGACGATTCAAGCGAAGAGCCCGAATGGCCGCACAAATCACATGGGGATCACCAGGCCGTGAACTGCCACCTGTCCACGTGAAAACTGCTCGTTCTCTACATGCGTGCTACCAGTACACTACAAGCCATACGGAGGCGAGGGTAACGAATATCAGTCAGGGTATATACCGTAATTGGAATAATGTTGAACTGGGCTAAAGCTGGAACGGGTAAATGACAGACCGGGACACCCGGGGGGTAGTCTCCTGGGTGACTGCACCAGTGGTGGTCCTGCAGCCTCCTATGACAGCGGCATCTAGGGGTCGAGCTGACAATTAATCCAATTACGGTATCTGCAATTTCCTGTTTGTTCGGTTACTTGTGAAAAGAATGTCGGGTGTCGCTCGCTTGAGTTCTTCGGCCTCATCCGGCACGGAAACGGTTTCTTGAAGCCGGGCATGATGGGGAATTAGCAAACCTTAATGATACCCTGGCAATTGACGTCGCGGTCCTCCTCGGGCTGTTGAGCTCTTTCCTACCTGTGGCTAAAACAAAAGATGTAACAAAACGAGACAACTCTTTGGTTCACCCCTTCTAGCCGGTTCTTCCGATTCATCGCAAAAAGACATACAACAACATCCGGCTAGATATCTAGTGTCGGAGAAGCACTGCTCTACAAATGGAAGAAGACTGACATCCTCCGGAGCGGAGGTACAGCTGGTGGTACTCAATGCACCTTCGTCGACAGCGCTAGAACAATGGATCTGCTAGGGAAAAACTGTCAATACTGCAGATTGACTGGTCTTCACGAGTCTCTCGATGGGAAACTCCCAACAACCTTGACAACCGTCACGAGTTGCACGACGAAAGTGAAAGGTGACCCGCAACGAAAGTAGGCCCTTTGGCGTTGTCGGGCTTCAAGTCTTGGATGCAGGCTTGGACAGGAGGAGTCGGTCGCCCTGCGACTCTCGCTCTTGCTGTTGATGTGGCTGCGGTGGCTGCTGTTTGTGTGGTAGAAGGGGCCGAGTCGAGGTGTCGTCCGGTGTCACCCGAGCGCAGGCATCTTGTACGCGGCCTCGGCAATCGAGAAGCGCTCAGACAGCTGCATGAGCTCTAACAGCTCAACGGCTTGCTCCTTCAGGGTCTTGTGCTGCGTGCGCAGGAGGACGTTGTCGTGCTCCAGATCACGGATGCGGGCCTCGAGTTGGTGAATGATGTGCAGGTGCTGGCAGCAAGCCGCATCTACAGTAGACGCTCGCCTCGAAGGCTCAGGAAGTTGCTCACGCTGCGACTCTTCGTACTCTCGTTGTTGCTGAAGTTGCTGTTGATGCTGGTAGAACACTGACTGGGAAGCAGCGTCACTCGGGAGCTCCAAGACGCGTGGCCTGCAGCCGAAACACACGTCAAACCCGCACAGCGGGCACAGCCACCGTCCACCCCTACCCGCACTCCCGCAGCTGTTGCACAGCCAGCCTTGGTGGTATCCGCCGCCTTCAAAGTGTGTTGCCTCCATCGTGTGGCCCCCCGGGCAAAGGGGCAGCCCGTTCGGCATGTTTGGTGTGCTTCCGCGCTGGTTCCTTTTTGTGTTTCCGACGATCCCGTGTGGGCGTACTGGTGGGGGGTTCAACATTTTTGCTTAGGTTCAACTTTGTACGTGCTCCTTGACAGAAACGCGCAAGTGTATGGCTTTGACTTGCGACCACACACAATGACAAACGCGCGGGCAAACGCAATCGTATTAGGGTGCTCTGACTGTTTTTGTTTCTGGTCCCGCGTGCGTACAGACTTCTGAGAATTGCCGGAAAAAAAGATAATCCAAGAAAAAGATAATTTGCACAAGAACTGACCACAACGTTACAAACTGGTCGGTTCCTCTGTCTCGACGCGCTGTGGTAGGTTTCTAAAGCACGCGCTCTCAGTGTGTTCAGAACAGCACCTGGCCACAGCTACACAGAGAGCTGTGAACGCTGTATGAACGCTCTGGAGGCTATCCCGTCTTGGGACCGCACCATACAGCAGACAACCGGTAGTTGTATAAATGAGGATACCGCAACCGAGCAGGCATCTCTTTTTGCGTACGTCCAGGAGAAGTTTGGTATCAGCAGTCCTATGGTGAGCAAGGAAGAAGAAGTAGAAGGCAACAGGGTCATGGAACTCTGGAAGCAAATTCATCCCCGCACCTTGTCAACCTGCGGAGCTGCGAGGATACAAGTTGTCCTCTCTCTCTCAGTGTCGACAAAGCCGACCTCCTCGAGTGCCCAACACTTGTAGCCCAAATAGGAGAGAATCGCTGAGGAAATTTGAGGAGGTGTTTGACAAAGCTGACATCGGTCACGAGGACACCTTCAGACCGTCGCCCGCTGCCCCGAAGGCGCCAATCGGCCTTCATCAAGATACAGAATCTGCACCAGTCTATTGAGTGCCCAATGTGTAACAAATTTTGCGGAATCTTCCGGGCAAGTGTATCCCAGCCGAGCTTCACCAGGGTGCCTTGTCTCAACTCATCGAGGAAACACATTACATTGCACCATGACATTTCCTGAGGAGGCTGCTACGAGTACAGGGCGAGGGAGACAATGCTAGTGAGATTAAGCTGTCATCCGTGTTGCCACCAAGGGAGGGATGTCCTGTACTGCCCATGTCGAGTAGACCTTAAACCTGACGACACTCTACAACGGAAGTACAAGACGACTCAAAATATCTGTGATCTGTGTACAACCAGTCAGCCACGACAGATGCGACGCCTTTATGAAAGCAGAGGCTCAGAGAAAAACACCTTCTTAGGCCCTAGTTTTTTTGAGCTATTTATTTATTTTTGGGTAAATTCCCTTATATGTCCGACATATTTTCAAAATGCCCCTTACATGTCCGACATATTTTCAAGTTAGGGCAGACTATTTTTTTTTTGATCCGCGTCCTAGCGCGCGGAAAATTTTGGGAAACCGTGGAAAAAAAAATAGTTGAAAAAAAAAATTTTTTTTTTTGCAGTGGGAAGGGCACAACAGGGTGCCATGGGGGGACTCCAGATGGTCACTGAAGTCCGCGCTTCGGCTGCGGAAACACCAAACCCCGCTCGTGGGGCCAACAACGACACGTCAGCGGAACGCCGGATTAGAAGCTCGCTGCGAATCTCTAATTTGCATTGACCCCCTGACCTATCTGTTGCTGCAGCACCACGAAAGCTGTGACGCCGGCAAATTTCACCTTGACTAAGTGAGTGTTGCATGCTAATGCAAAAACAGGGCACAAGCAAATGGAAGGGACACTGCCGTGTTTTTGCGCCATCGATGTTGAGATTGGTGCAGTGAAGGATTGACACCTCCTTGAGATCAACGACCTGTCGTTGTCCTTCATGGAGATGTTTCAGCAGATCATAAAAGACCGTCACCTCCAGACGCCTGCCGAGTATGATGATGATGTGGTGGTGTCGGCTAGGGCTGATAGCAGGAGTGTGTGGAGAGATTTTTTGGACCTTTTGAATCAAGACGCCATCCACACCTTACTCCTGTATACTTCACCTGTAGGACGCCAACTCGACCTTTTTGGTCATAGGGGGGGTCATATAGGGGTCATATAGGGGTCATATAGGGGTCATATAGGGGTCATATAGGGCAGTGTGGCTTTTGTGTACACAAAATTACACATTGTTTACACAAAATTACACAAAGCATTACACAAAAATACACAACAATTACACAAGAATTACACAAAGGATTTCACAGTGTATTTGGGCTCGAAATCGCTTTCGGAACCTTTTTCGCGACATTCCCGTCACATTTTGGCCTCAGCTTTGCCCCGTGAGTGAATTTGGATGTCTTTCGAGATATTTGACAGCTGGCAGACGAGTCTTCCCCACCACCACCACCACCACCACCACCACATCAGACTTTAGCCACCTCCTTGTCACGAACTTTCCTGCACGGCCAACCTTAATAAGGTCCTTATCGAGGCATCGTTTCAAGGAGAATGGCTTGCACTGAATTTGCCTCACTGGCCGCGCAGTAGCCTATGTGCGTACTGAGTAGGTTCGGATGTCAAGAAGAGTGAGAGTGTGAATCGACCACAATGATGGACGACTCCAGCCTCAGGAGCCTAGGCCGCAGGCGAGACCCAACGTGACCTCGTTGTTATCTACAAGAACGAACACTTCCGTGTGACTCTGAGTCAGAAAGGGGCGCTGGAAAGATCTTGCGCAGAATTCTTCTACCCGGAACTTCTCTCTCCGGATGTGCCGAAGCCTGTGGCGAAGGTCCTGCCACAACTGTAGTTACTGGAGAGGCGGGATCACGGCCGCTGAACACAAGGCCCCACGCACGAGAGCAGACAGCGAGGAAGGCCGGTGAAAAGGTGCGCGCCGTGCCGCAGGCGACTCCGCAAAGCTGCCACCTCGTACGGCAGGTTCCGCCCACAGGCACTACTCATCGGAATGGCAACGCAAGCAGGCCCGATGGAAACACGAAGTGAAGCGCGAGAGACGGGACGCGAGCCGTGCACCAAGGGAAGACCGGGCGTTGGGAATCGTCAATGATCGTGCGAAACCGGAAGAAGTCCAAAAACGAAGGGCAGGGGAACCTACGGCGGTGAAGTAGCGAAGCTCACTCGAGCGACCGATGAAGTCCTTGTCAATACCAACGACGGTAACACGCATGCACAATGCCGGATGCTAGCTTCTGTCAAGAGCATGCGTGGCACAGCCGTGTCTTAAAGGTGAGATGAGAGGCATTGGCTCACTCTGTCCAAGGACATACATACCACTACTGTAGTGGCTCACATGGTTGAAGGGAAACTCTTTTTGGTTCGACTCACGGTTCTGGGACCGTTGAGGTTGTCGCTTCATTGCGAAGGAATCCTGGGGGGACGTGGGCCCGGTCCGGGAGGGCAAGTTCTCAAGATCAGTCGCTGTTGTTGAAGATCCATTGATGATCGGGAAATCCTTCTTCAGAACCATGCGATTCAACTCGCGATACGTGATGCTCGTTCTCGGACCCGAGAACGAGCATCACGTATCCAACACCCAGTTATGCTGAGACAGTGCGTGATGATCACTCGACCGATTCGGACACTTCAGTGTGAACACACAGCACGTCACTGCAAAAAGTTCGCTGCGTATACCAACCTACTCGGCTCTGCGCAGAGCACGAACATGAAGCCGCAGTGCCGCACGGAAACTGAGCACTGCCCCCCTTCGCCTTTTCGGATAGCGTGGCGAAAGCCGCAGTGCCACTCGAAGCTCGCAAGCAGCCGCCAGAACCTGAGCCCCGGCTGAAGGACACAGGCGAGCAACGAGTGCGTGTAAGTTACGTTAGTAATGTGTAGTAGGCACCGTTCGGAACAGCTGAAGGCCTAAACGGGAAAAGTCAGTGCCTGCATACGGACAAGCCAAGCAACCAACCTATCTTTCCCCCCAGGGCCCATACTACTTATGTAGTATCCGGAACAGCTCAGTGTGTGCACAGCACGTCGCTGCAGAAGTTCGCATCGAGTAGAAAATCACCCTCTACTCGCCTTCGCGCACAGCACGAACAATCGAAACAAGAACGTGACGTACCCCGCATAGCCGCTGTGCCACAACTCCCAGTGGCGTGATTCGCCGCGAAAGACTACGTCGGATGGATCTATCTATAGATTGTCGGTTCGAGACAGGCCGCCGTCGTTGCTCGAGCAAACACTGCCACTACTCGGAGACCTGGCGCTCCGCTCGGGCTGAGCGGGCTCCCGAGCGGCGTGCCTCGATCCTCCCGACATCTGCGGCGATAGTCTATCGCCGGCTTCGCAGTCACCTCTTTGCACGTGAAGTGTTGTGCTCATCTCGTCATGATCAACTTCGTTGTCGTCGCTTCATTGCTCGCGCAGGTGCCGTTATTCCAACCTTCGCTCTCAATTCTGGTTCCCGCGCTTTTCTGCACCTTCTGGTCTTTCCGGTAGCCAGCACCACGTTCTCGCGCTTCACTCGATTCGGAGGTAATGCCGCCGGCGAGGCTCTTCGGTGCCACTTTCTCAGCGTTTATTTGCCTTTAGGTAAACCCCGTTTTCTTCTTCGTTGAATGATAGCACGCCCCCACCGCGCACGATGATGCACCTTCCTGTCCAGGTCAACGGCTCCTCCGGATTTCGCCTGCAACTGCGATGCTCACTCGGTGCAGCTCCGGAACGTGGCGCCGACTCCGTCCCACCTGGCACGGGCGACCTCGAAGGCTGAGTAGCTTCGCAATGAAGCGACAACCTCAACGGCCCCGGAACCATGAGTCGAACCAAAAAGAGTTTCTTCGCCACCCTTCAACCATGTGAGCCAGTAACTACAGTAGTAATGATGTCGATTCACAATCTTCTTGACACCCAAGCCTACTTAGTATGCACGTCGGCCCAGTGGGCAAAATCAGTGCAAGCCGTTCTCTTTGAAACGGTGCAGACCTACAATACACTGTAAGGGCCTTACTAAGGTTGGCCGCGCACAAAGGTCGCGACAAGGATGGTGGCTAACGCCTGGTGTGGTGGAAGACTCGTCTGCCAGCTGTCAAATTTCTTGAAAGACTTTCAAAATCACTCACGGGGCAAAGCTGAAATGTGACGGGAAAGTCTCGAAAAAGGTTCCGAAAGCGATTTCGAGTCCCAGTACACTGTGAAATCCTTTGTGTAATTTTTGTGTAATTTTGTGTAATGCTTTGTGTAATTTTGTGTAATTTTTTGTGTAATTTTGAGCCAATTCACCTACCCCCTGATCGAGTGTAATCGAGCGTAATCGAGTGTAATCGAGTGTAATCGAGTGTAATCGAGCGTAATAGAGTGTAGTAGAGTGTAGTAGAGCGTTGTAGAGTGTGATCGAGATTGACACTAGTATTTTGGGTTCGACCACTGGTGGACCCCTGACTGGCCCATGGGCGACCATGTTGACCACTGTCTGGCCCAAGACGTGCCAAGCATAAGCATACGAGGGACGGAAACCGCAGGCAAGTGGGTGATGTGCATATGAGACCGGAAGCTCTCGAGATGAAGATGTTCTAAATCATGGCAGCAAGCACGGGGACTGCAGGCGGGTTGGTGGCGAAAAGGGACAGAAAGATCTTCGAGCGACTGTGAGCAGCCTAGCAAGACGGGATGATGAATGATGAAGAAGCGCTAAGTGATCGCAAAGGTCCTTGTCTGGCGACCGACCTTCCTTGAAAGGAAGGTCGGTAGCCAGACATTTTTGTCAGCAAGGTGCAGGCGATGCACGGGCTCCATGATGACCTCGTCAACGGCCCCACAGGCGTACACTCACTAGCCGTCGTGAAGAGGCCTCTGTCTGTAACCACCTTTTTCATCCTTGGGAGCAGTGCATCGCCAGGGAGATCGAACCCCAAGGCAAGGAGCGACTCTTGCAGCTTCTGAAAGTAATCCAGCACGTACTGGAGATACTTGGTTGTCGTTGCTGGATCCTTCTGCCGCACAAGTGCTGCAAACACAAGCCGCATCCTCCATCTCTGCTCCATCGTGTCCAGGTACGAGAACGTCAGGCAGAGGATATCTTTGCTCCCCGGAAGCTCTCCTGCATCCCCGGCAATGACGAAGTCACCACCCCCAAGCCGGAGCAGAAACTCCATGTCACCGAGGACAAGGTGCCTACCGAGCGCTCGGCGAACACCCTATCGCCTGGAACTGGCCCGCACGGAATGCCTAAAGGCTCAAGTACTAACTGCGCTAAATTTAATATATGCGAGCTATTGTGGTACTCATTTGCATGCAAATGACTCCCCACTGACGCAACAAGAAGACGCCGATGCTCTATCGAATCACGCGATGGATGAGGTTCAGAGACGAGCGACAGCCGAGTATCGGGACTCGGCGACCGCGAAATCGTACGCGATGAAGAGCGCGATGCGACGGCTGACGAGTATCGTGCAGACGCCGATTCACCCGGCGCTTGAGATGCAAGTCAACGTCCTGACGTCTCTCGGAGGCGGGAACATGGCCGGACTCAACAAGAGACCACAAATAGCAAACCAGCAGGCGTTTGAAGCTGTGATGCGCGCCTACGAAGCCGCCGCACGAGAGCAGACGGCGAAGTAGGCCGGCGACAAGGTGCGAGCCGTACCGCAGGCTGGGCTCCGCAAAGCTGCAACACTGAATGGCAGTTTTCGACCGCAGACGCATTACCCGTCGGGATGGGAGCGCAAGCAGGCTCGATGGAATCACGAAGTCAAGCAGGAGAGACGAACTGCGCAGACTGAGCGCAAGACGTGCACCAAGGGCAGACCAGGACGTTGGGACCGTGCGAAGTCGAAGAAGGAGTCCAAAAGCGAAGCAACAACACCAACGCGGAAACGCAACTCGAAGGCAGCCAAGCGGGCCTCCAGTGAAGTAACGAAGCTCATCCGAGTGTCCGATGAAACCCCTTGTCAATACCACCCAACGACTGCGACGCGCGTGCGAAATGTCGGACGCTAGCGTCTGTCAAGAGCATGCGTGACTCAGCCGTGTTTTAAAGGTGAGATGAGAGGCACCGGCTCACTCTGTCAAAGGACTATACTAACGCAACAAGAAGACGAGCTAATGCGAGATAGTGGTACCCGAGCCCGTACGCACTCGACAACCTGCTTCCGTGAGTCAGCCCGAACTTCCTGGTCTCCAGCTACACTGCCTGTCGCGGTCATTTTTTCAGACTAATATTCTTGTTTTTATTCCAATTTCAATATCCTGTCATCAGCACCTTTTTAGCCCCGGAAGAAGGTGCGTTAGTGGGCCCGTTGAACCGGCCTATCAAGATTGGCTGAGTGTCACGCCTTTAATCAATTACTGCAGTACCCCCCCAATTCACCCAAATGTTGATCGAGCGTAATCGAGCGTAATCGAGTGTAATCGAGTGTAATCGACGCGTAATCGAGCTAAAGTCACTTTCAGGGGGGCTAGGTGAATTGGCTCAAATTTTGTGTAATGCTTTGTGTAATGCTTTGTGTAATTTTGTGTAGACAAAAGCCACACTGAGAGCAGACAGCGAGGAAGGCCGGTGAAAAGGTGCGCGCCGTGCCGCAGGCGACTCCGCAAAGCTGCCACCTCGTACGGCAGGTTCCGCCCACAGGAACTACTCATCGGGAATGGCAACGCAAGCAGGCCCGATGGAAACACGAAGTGAAGCGCGAGAGACGGACTACAGAGACGGGACGCGAGCCGTGCCAAGGGAAGACCGGCGTTGGGAATCGTCAATGATCGTGCGAAACCGGAAGAAGTCCAAAAACGAAGCAGCATCGACATGGAAGCACAATCCAAGGACAGCCAAGCAGGCCTCGGGAACCTACGGCGGTGAAGTAGCGAAGCTCACTCGAGCGACCGATGAAGTCCCTTGTCAATACCAACGACGGTAACACGCATGCACAATGCCGGATGCTAGCTTCTGTCAAGAGCATGCGTGGCACAGCCGTGTCTTAAAGGTGAGATGAGAGGCATTGGCTCACTCTGTCCATACCACTACTGTAGTTACTGGCTCACATGGTTGAAGGGAAACTCTTTTTGGTTCGACTCACGGTTCTGGGACCGTTGTCGCTTCATTGCGAAGGAATCCTGGGGGGACGTGGGCCCGGTCCGGGAGGGCAAGTTCTCAAGATCAGTCGCTGTTGTTGAAGATCCATTGATCGGGAAATCCTTCTTCAGAACCATGCGATTCAACTCGCGATACGTGATGCTCGTTCTCGGACCCGAGAACGAGCATCACGTATCCAACACCCAGTTATGCTGAGACAGTGCGTGATGATCACTCGACCGATTCGGACACTTCAGTGTGAACACACAGCACGTCACTGCAAAAAGTTCGCTGCGTATACCAACCTACTCGGCTCTGCGCAGAGCACGAACATGAAGCCGCAGTGCCGCACGGAAACTGAGCACTGCCCCCCTTCGCCTTTTCGGATAGCGTGGCGAAAGCCGCAGTGCCACTCGAAGCTCGCAAGCAGCCGCCAGAACCTGAGCCCCGGCTGAAGGACACAGGCGAGCAACGTGTGTAGTACGAGTGCGTGTAAGTTACGTTAGTAATGTGTAGTAGGCACCGTTCGGAACAGCTGAAGGCCTAAACGGGAAAAGTCAGTGCCTGCATACGGACAAGCCAAGCAACCAACCTATCTTTCCCCCCAGGGCCCATACTACTTATGTAGTATCCGGAACAGTTCAGTGTGTGCACAGCACGTCGCTGCAGAAGTTCGCATCGAGTAGAAAATCACCCTCTACTCGCCTTCGCGCACAGCACGAACAATCGAAACAAGAACGTGACGTACCCCGCATAGCCGCTGTGCCACAACTCCCAGTGGCATGAACAGTCGCCGCGAAAGACTACGTCGGGATCTATAGATTGTCGGATCGAGACGGGCCGCCGTCGTTGCTCGAGCAAACACTGCCACTACTCGGAGACCTGGCGCTCCGCTCGGGCTGAGCGGGCTCCCGAGCGGCGTGCCTCGATCCTCCCGACATCTGCGGCGATAGTCTATCGCCGGCTTCGCAGTCACCTCTTTGCACGTGAAGTGTTGTGCTCATCTCGTCATGATCAACTTCGTTGTCGTCGCTTCATTGCTCGCGCAGGTGCCGTTATTCCAACCTTCGCTCTCAATTCTGGTTCCCGCGCTTTTCTGCACCTTCTGGTCTTTCCGGTAGCCAGCACCACGTTCTCGCGCTTCACTCGATTCGGAGGTAATGCCGCCGGCGAGGCTCTTCGGTGCCACTTTCTCAGCGTTTATTTGCCTTTAGGTAAACCCCGTTTTCTTCTTCGTTGAATGATAGCACGCCCCCACCGCGCACGATGATGCACCTTCCTGTCCAGGTCAACGGCTCCTCCGGATTTCGCCTGCAACTGCGATGCTCACTCGGTGCAGCACCGGAACGTGGCGCCGACTCCGTCCCACCTGGCACGGGAAGGCTGAGTAGCTTCGCAATGAAGCGACAACCTCAACGGCCCCGGACCCATGAGTTGAACCAAAAAGAGTTTCTTCGCCACCCTTCAACCATGTGAGCCAGTAACTACAGTAGTAATGATGTCGATTCACAATCTTCTTGACACCCAAGCCTACTTAGTATGCACGTCGGCCCAGTGGGGCAAAATCAGTGCAAGCCGTTCTCTTTGAAACGGTGCAGACCTACAATACACTGTAAGGGCCTTACTAAGGTTGGCCGCGCACAAAGGTTCGCGACAAGGATGGTGGCTAACGCCTGGTGTGGTGGAAGACTCGTCTGCCAGCTGTCAAATATCTCGAAAGACTTTCAAATTCACTCACGGGGCAAAGCTGAGGCCAAAATGTGACGGGAAAGTCTCGAAAAAGGTTCCGAAAGCGATTTCGAGTCCCAATACACTGTGAAATCCTTTGTGTAATTTTGTGTAATGCTTTGTGTAATTTTGTGTAATTTTTTGTGTAATTTTGTGTAATGCTTTGTGTAATGCTTTGTGTAATTTTGTGTAATTTTGTGTCTACAAAAGCCACGCTGCTGCTCTCGTGCGTGGGGCCTTGTGTTCAGCGGCCGTGATCCCGCCTCTCCAGTAACTACAGTAGTGGCAGGACCTTCGCCACAGGCTTCGGCACATCCGGAAAGAGAAGTTCCGGGTAGAAGAATTCTGCGCAAGATCTTTCCAGCGCCCCTTTCTGACTCAGAGTCACACAGAAGTGTTCGTTCTTGTAGATAACAACGAGGTCACGTTGGGTCTCGCCTGCGGCCTAGGCTCCTGAGGCTGGAGTCGTCCATCATTGTGGTCGATTCACACTCTCACTCTTCTTGACATCCGAACCTACTCAGTACGCACATAGGCTACTGCGCGGCCAGTGAGGCAAATTCAGTGCAAGCCATTCTCCTTGAAACGATGCCTCGATAAGGACCTTATTAAGGTTGGCCGTGCAGGAAAGTTCGTGACAAGGAGGTGGCTAAAGTCTGATGTGGTGGTGGTGGTGGTGGGGAAGACTCGTCTGCCAGCTGTGAATTTCTCGAAAGACATCCAAATTCACTCACGGGGCAAAGCTGAGGCCAAAATGTGACGGGAATGTCGCGAAAAAGGTTCCGAAAGCGATTTCGAGCCCAAATACACTGTGAAATCCTTTGTGTAATTCTTGTGTAATTCTTGTGTAATTTTGTGTAATGCTTTGTGTAATTTTGTGTAATTTTTTGTGTAATTTTGTGTAATGCTTTGTGTAATTTTGTGTGTATCACCCATTCCACGAAAAAGTGTCACAGATTTTCCGTCTGAAAAGCAGCCCGTTTTGGGTCAAAATTTTGGAATTTTTGGGAAATTTTTTTTGGGATGGAAAGAGCTATCCCTGGCGATTATGGGCAAGCAATCAGCTCGCGTGGCGACCAAAATCTGGCGTGCAGATGGACAAAAGGTCGGTTTTGGGGCTGTTTCAAAAACCCAAAAAAACGATTTCCGGCGGGAATCGAACCACCGACCCTCAAACCCCTGTGTGGGTGTGGTAACCTCTGGACCATGGGCTAAAAAAATGGCTTTCTGTTCTGTTCTGTAGGGCGGAACGAAGCCCGGGCAAGACGAGGCTAGACGGTCTCTAACGGGCAAGCGTACATTGGTTCTTTGTGCCACCATTTACTCCGTTGTGTTGTTTGTGATGGAGTGATGACTACTACTTGTTCGTTTATCGGTTTTTTGTTTCACGTAAATTGTTTTTCCTTCTGGCAACGGTTCTTGGTTCTCGTTATTGGGTTCGCTTTCTGGTAATGGTTTTCGGTTTACGTAAATTGGTTCACTTTCTGATAACGGTTTTCGGTTCACGTAAAAGTTTGAGGTCCTACTCCAAGTCCGAGGGCGTGGTCAGGGCGCGCAGCTTTTCATGTTTCAATGCTGTCTCCTCCGTGCCGTACCTTCTCGGGTGAGCATCGGACCTCAGTTTTGTTTGCGATGATAACGGGTTCATGTTCTCTTCTTCTCTCGTTCGCCATTTGTTTTCGCTTCGCTTTGCCTTCGTTTCGTCGCTCTTCGAGGTTGCTTCGACGTCGGGGGTCGGCCGTCACGCAGTCACGGTCGTGACTGTTCCTCGGACGCGCTCTCGTGGGCCGGGGGGGTTGTCCCTCCGACGGACGAGGCGGGGCCCGGTATGCGGTGGTTGAGTCGGGGCCGAGTCCGATTACGGGCGTGCAAAACCGCTGGCCTCGAGTTCGCGTGTTTGTGTCGCGGTTCTCGTGGCGGGTGGGCGGGATTCGGTGGGCTACTCGTCGGGTGTGGTCGGCACGAGTATCCGGTACTCCTCCAGCAGTCCGGTCCCTTGCAGGTACTCGAGTGCCGTCTCCGGGTGTTCGAACAGCAATCTCCACAGCTGTTCGTGTCTCGGTATCCACACCGGTTGGCCACCCTCCCGCCGTAACGGGGAGGCCACTTCCCACATCAGGTCACGCTTCCCTTGCGTCCCCTCATGGCCGCAGTCCAAGAAAAGGTGCGAGACCGGGCACTCGGCTACCTCTCCGCAATGCGGGCAGGGACGATTCGAGCTCCGTTCGGACTTCGCTAACGCGTCGTAGTCCTCCCGGCACCAATTGCGAAGGAGGCGGTGCTGGCCCGTGCGGATCTGCCTGATCTCACGCTCGGCCCGTCGCGTGAGGTGATCGATTTTCGGGAGTTTCCTCCCGTTGACGATCTGCGCGTGTGCGAGTTTCCCGTCGTAGTGGGAGCCCAACTCCGGGTGGGCCTTCAGCACGCCTGCCGACCACCTCTTCTGCACATAGCTCTTGTGCCTGGCCGCCGCCGTCGATCGCGTGAGCGGGGGACGGGGTCCCCTTTCTCCTGGCGAGCTGGCGCCGGTCTTCGCCCGGGTATCCGCTTCGTCGTTCCCGGCCAGTCCACAGTGGCTGTAGACGAACTGGAGGTGGATGGTGTACCCACGATCGGCGAGCTTGCCCAGCAGCTGCCAGATCTCGATGTTGGCTGGGTCGACTTGGCGATGTGGTCCATGGTCGAGGTCCTGGAGGAGCGAGCTCGAGTCAGTCAGTATCCACAGGGTTTTGTCGTTCCTCCTGCTCAGACTGCCCACGAGGACGCGCAGGGCTCTCTGCATCGCCACCTGTTCCGCCCGGTAGCTTGTCGCCCACTTGCCGGCCGGACCGCTGTTGGTCGCCCACCAGGGAAGATCGTCTTGCGCGCTTCTCCGTATCGACCAATTCTCTCCGGATTCGATGGCAAACCCGGCTCCTCCCCATTTCGTCTCCGTGGGTGTCGGTTCCGTTGTGCCGTTGAGGACTGTTAGCGCCGGTTCCATTGTGGTTTCCTCAACAACAGAGCCATCGGTCCAGGTTACCAAGAGCGGCGTCGGCAGGGCGGCTAACACACGTTCCACTACCCTTCTGTTCGCCTCCACGTCCTCCGACTTCTTCCTCAGTGTTGCCGAGATGTGCACTTTGGGGCACCGTGGCTCCCACGGCGCGAACGGGTTCGCCTTGCGGGTCTGCCTGTCGACGTCTTCCGTCCGCGCGCGCCTCTTCAGGAGTCCGTATTTGACGGCGATCGTGTCGTGCTTGTTTGTGGGGACCAGGGTGTCCCGCCACTGCGGGTAGGTCGCCAGCTTCTCGCACAGTGTTGCAAGTCGAAGATCGGCATAGACCGAGATTGGCTGCACTCGCGACTCAATCGAAACGGCCTCCACGGATGCCGAGCGCCTGCATCCCGTGACGGCGCAAAGCCCGGCCTTGTGCTGGCTCTCCAGCTTCGCCATGGTCGTCGGTCTGGCAAAGGCGCCGTATACCGACAGGGCGTACGTCATCTTCGGGAGTACGTAGGTGTAGTATAGCGAGCGGAGCGTCTTCGTACGATGACCCCATGCCGCACCGGATACAAGCCTGAGAACGCACGCGTGTTTGGCCGCGCCCGCCGTCACTCGGCTGACATGCTGGTCGAATGTCAGTTCCTCGTCGAAGGTTAGACCCAGTAGGGTGACGGTCTTCTTCCATTCGAGTTCCCTCACCAGGGAGATCGTCAGCCGGTCGGAGCCCTCTCCGATGCTCTCCTCCGCAATTGTTCTCTCTTGCAGGGTGCGAGCCGCCTTTCCGTTCAGTCCGGTCACTCGCTTTTCGTGGTGTTGGCTCTGTGGTGCAAACAGCCGACGAGCCGTGCGACCGTGCTTCCTCGTTCTCCTTTTGTACGCGTCCGCGCGGATCGCCACGTTCGCTCGGGTTGCCGGGAACTCTATCGTCGGCGGCGACGCGTCAGGGTTTCCGGGGCGCTTGAACAGTATCGCCTCCGTCTTTGCGTGCGATAGCTGCATCAGCGCCTCGTCCGACCACTTTTCCATCGCCTGTATTATCAGACGCACGTTCTTCGCCATCTCCGCCATCGTTTTGCCCGTCGCTACTACGCCTACGTCGTCGGCGAAGAGCGAGGCCGTTGAGTCCTTCAGCTTCGCCAGGTCGTCCCCGAGGTCGTCGATGTACAGCAGGAACAGTATTGGTCCCAGTACAGACCCTTGCGGAACACCGCCCTCAAGTTCCGCCGAGGCGCCGTACTCACCGTCCACTCGGAAGATCGCGTTTCTGCCCTTGAGGAAGGACTCCACCCATCGAATGAGCTTCAGCGGGAGGCCCCGCTCTACCATTCGTTTCTTCAGGCGCGCGTGGTCGACTGTGTCGAAAGCGCGCGCCAGGTCGAAGACGAGTAGGCACGTGTACCGGCCTTTCCTTCGGTTCCGGTCGATTGCCGCCGTTACGGTGTACAGCTGCTCCTCCGTGCCTCTCCCTATCCGGAAGCCCCCCTGGTTCGGCGTGAACGCGCGGACCGAGGAGTCTCCTTCGATGAGGAATGTGAGGCGGTCCTTGATAATGGTCTCCATTATCTTCGATGCTATGCTCGTGAGCGAAATCGGCCGGTAGCCCGATGGCTCCGAGCGGTCTTTGCCCGGCTTCGGGAGCGGTGTCACGTGTGCCTGTCGCCACTGGGAGGGAACACTTGCGTTGTTCCAAGATGCGTTGCATAGGTCCAGTACGCGGAGCCGCATACCTTCGCCTAGGCGCTTGTAGGCCATGTGGCAAAGCCCCTCCGGGTCCAAGCTCGTTTTCTTCTTCAGCTTTTCGATCGCTCTGTTCACCTCCTCTAAGGTGATCGGCGTATCGGCTTCGGACTGCGAGTTCAGTTGTGCGCCATCGGCGGCTTCTGTGGCTTGATGAGTCAAGTCCGGGCCTGCCACGCTGCGTTCCGATTTCCTGCAGATGGTCGCAAGGTGCCTCACGAGAACGTTCGCCTTCTCTTTCGAGTCCGTGATGGTGACTCCCTCGTGTTTCAATGGAGGGAGCGTGTGCTTCGACTTCTTCCCATCTAGCTGCCGTACCAGCCGGAACATGAGGCCCAGATCAGTCCTGTGGTCGATCGTGCTGACTAGACGGTCCCAGTAGTCCGCCTTCGCTTCCGTTGCGGCTTTCGTGAACGCCTGTTTCGCCTCCGTGTACGCCATCCCCGTTTCTTCGTTGTCTTCCTTCTGCATCCGTTTGAATGCAACGTCCTTCCGGCGCGAAAGAGGAGTCAGCGTTTTCGTCCACCACGGTTTCGGTGGTTTGTTGCCCGACGCCTTCGGGACGTATCGACTGATGGCCCCTTTCATCCGGTCAGAAATGGCGTCGGCGAGGCGCTGTGGGCTTTCCTTATTCTGCTCGTACTCGGTTTGGGACCAGGTGCTGTCTTTTTCAAGGTATTTGGACATCCCTTTCCAGTCGGCACGGCTCCAGGCGTAGCGAGGTCGGATCTGTTCCCTCTTGTGCTCGTATCCGCGGGGCACTTCGAAGATGAGAGTGCGGTGGTCCGACCCCCAAGATTCGATCGTCCGCCAGTTGAACACAGCGTGCGGGTGTGCGGCCGAGATCGTGACATCTGGCGACGTTTTGGACTCGTCCCGAGTCGGTGTCCCTGGGTCGTTCCAGACCGTCGTCTGTCTCAGCGACAACCATCCGTGAAGCGTCACTCCGGCAGCGTTTGACTGGCCGGATGGGCACCATGACGGGTGCCTTGTGTTCAGATCCCCACTGATCACTACGTGTTCGTCCCCTTCAAGAGGCCCCATGTTTAGCGACGCACCTTCTTCCGGTGGTCTGTATACGTTGTACAGTTTCAGCTTCGGAAGATTCACCCGGTCAAGTTCGACACCCAGACATTCCATCAATCCGTCCGCTCCGAAGTCGTGCTCCTCGATCTGCCGAGAGCAGATGGAGGACTTCACCAATATCAACAAGCCTCCTCCCTTTTTATGTCCCGGGCGGTCCCGTCGGTACGTGACGTAGCCGGGGACAAATGGTGTGGGCTTTGTTGCATCTAACCACGTCTCCTGCAATAGGATTATATCGGGGTCTTCGGCGTCTATGCCCCGCGTTATGTCTTCCAGCGATCTGGGGCCTTGTCTCGCCCCCCACGATCTGCAGTTGCTGGACGCGACTTTTATGAGCGCGTCTGCTTCTAAACTACCTTGGCCCGCCGCCGCTGCCACGCTTCTTGCAACGGCGCGGGACCGTGCGATCGCCCGTCTCCCGTTGGTGTTGCCGCTTGCCCGCGGTCTCCCGCTTGGTTCGTTTGTTCGTCGCAAGAGGGGCGCTATGCGGGCTGGTAGCAGCGGCACTTGAGGACCTCTCCCGCACGCTGTCGATTCGCAGCACGTCTCTACAGCCCTCAGTGCCGGTTCATTGCTCTCCCCGCTACTGCTGCGGCTGTGCTGCTGCGGCTGAGCCCTCGTCAGTCGAGTTGTTGGGTCGAAAGGGACGTGAGGAGTTTGCCCGACCTTCAGATCTTCGGAGTGGGGAGTCGCGGGGACTCCCGGGTGCTCTGCCTAGCGCGGGGTCTGCTCCCGTTTTGTTGCGCGGATGGGGAGATGAGCTCCGTTTTGGATTTGGTGTCGATGCACGGTTGGTGGAGTACGGCCGGTACACGTGGGGGACCATCAGGTCCTGTGAGGTCCCTTCTGATTGCAGGGAGTCACTTGGGGCCGTCGATTCCGCAAGTTCCGCGTTCCGGCGCTGCACGCGGGATGCCCAGTACCCCAAGGGCCGCTCGGGTGCCTCGTCTTCACGCCGGGGCGCGGTTTCCGCTGGTAGGCTCCCTTCCGCGGGCTTCGCCTTCCCTTCTCTGACAAACGGTCCCCGGGATGGGCTGCCTGAGCGTCTCCGGGGTGACGAAGCTCCAGTCGTCGCGCGGAGGTCCCGTTCTGGGTTTTGGCTCGGCTGGTTGCGCTGCTGCGGAATCGGCGTCGGGTCTCGTGTGGTCCGGTACGGTTGGTACGCTGGCCTGCCCGGCTTGCTATGGAGAGTTGCTCCCTCCCCGTTCGCGTTTGCCCCCCCAGTGGGCCCTGGTGTTCCCGGCTTCGCGTCCGCGTGTCGCACGTCCGTCGAGTGTAGGGGGTCCCTTGTTGCACTCAGGGGCGGCGTGGGTGCGAAGCGGGGTGGGGTTGTAACCGACTCCGGTGATTCCCGGGTTGCAGCCGTTAATTCTCGTTGTGGCGCCTCCGCCTGTTCCGCAGTTCGTTGTTGGGCGCAGTCACGCGGATGTGGCGACTGGACAGGCCGTTGGAATTTGTCAGCAGGAGAGCGTGCCGCGGGAGGCGCCCTTGCTTGTCCACAGGGGTCAGCCTGTGCTGCGTGGGCGCTGTCCAGGCTTGTCGCCGTTTGGCTATAACACCGTGCGCCGTCCCTCTCCCTCCGCGGTGTCGCTGTCTCTTCGTGTCGGTCATCCCGGGCCGTCCGCTTGCCTGGTGTTTTGCGCCTGTCCTTCTCTTCCGGTTCCGGCGTCTGTGCAGTCTTTGGCACGGTAGTCGGCGGCCGAGGCATCTCTGAATCGGGCAGTTTTGGCACCTCCGGGGGTCCCGGTTGGGCGGCTCGTGGGGACGACGGTGATTTTTAGCCCATGGTCCCCAGATGCAAGCCCTAGTTCAATAGCCGAGCGGAAACTGGTCCGCGAAAGGATGGCTTCCATACCTAGTATGGTTTCCCAACCATCCCCATCAAGGGGACCTCAAAGGAGTGGAGTAAGGTGCCCTGGTGGCCTGAAAAAAAAAAAAAAAAAAAAATGGTGTGGTCGGTATAGCCAGGGGGAACTACGGGGGAACTACGGGGAACTGACCTTGGGGTGTCTTTTTTTTTTGTAGTGATTTTTTTCAAGCGCCACACACCGGCGCCAAACCGGGAGCTTTGGAGTGAGCAAGACGGTTCCTCTTGCTTGGGCTTTCCACAGAAGGGCCAAGCCTTTTGAAAAATGGAGCCTTCGGGGTGGGGGGGGGTGGTGCTTCGTGTCGCCGTGGCATGGAGGATTCGTTGGAATGTAGACTCGAACGCTATCGTAGGACTCGCAGAAGTCGGTTGGCTCACGCTTACAGGAAGCTAAGTAAAGCTCGCTACCGGGCTCCCTTCAACGTTCCCCAAGAGGACTGAAGGAAAAGCTTCAGTTGCTACCATTGCGTGCTTGTACTGGTCCTTGAAAATAACGCGTTATCGTGACGGATGGCAGAGGCCTGACCGATGGAGATCTGCAGGATATCTTGGACAGCCCACAGATAAATTTGGCAGCACACAATCAAGAGTCCGGTGATAGACGAAAGGATGTGCTTGAGTCCAACTTGTGTCTGCATGGAAGGGAGCTGATAAGAAGTTACTTCTTGATAAACTGCATGCCCTCACCCGAAGCATGCCATTCAAGGCTAATTTTGTTGTGGGCAAGATCTCTGGAACAGAAGGATGCAGAGCCCGAAAAGCCCAAGGCTTTGCCGTGTCCGAAGTCTTCCTCTCGCCAGCGAAAGAAGCAAACAAGCCAGAGCCTCTCCTTGCGCGCCATTCCGACACTCCTATCCCTCTTGGGTTTGGGCAAGAAGGTGATCCGCAATCAGGTGGCGTTTGCATCAGCTCCTCTACTCTGGGAGAAACCGGAAGCTCTCCGGAGATGGTACCTGCATTCCAACTCGTCCTCTTGGGAAAGGCCAATCGACGGCTGTATGCAAGTGGGCGGAGGTCCTGGGACTGCGAAGGCGTGCGCTCTGTTCTGCCCGTGCCGCCATAGCCATCTTATCCTCGGCCAAGCACCAGTTTCTCCTCCTGCAACGCAACCTTGCCTTCAGCATGGCCATTATGACAGTCATTCTGGTTATCAACCTTACTCCTCGCTCGGGTTGCCGTCTCGACCGCGACCGCCTCTGATAGTTTGGGTTAGAATACAAATCATCTGTGGCGATTTGCGGTGTCGCGGTTATCTCTTCGTACGTGACCATGCTTTCGCCTCTTTAGCTCGACTTGATCGTCGCGCTCAGGCGCGTTTGGTGCCTCGCTTCTTCTTCGATTGCTCGTCCAGGTTCATCGGTTGCTGCACCGGCGCTTTCACACGCCGCACTTCTAGTGCTCGTGGCACACCCGCTCACTCCACTTTCGTGTTCCGTAGCGTTGAACATCGCCCATCTCGCCGCACGCTCCGCCCTTCCACCTCCGTACGTCAGGAAAAGATCCATCCCTCACGCCTCGCCGCTGAACTCGTGCCGTCGTCAGCTGTGTCTCGAGCACTTCCATCGTCTCCGTACCACCACGGAAGATCGGCCTCATCTCGTACCCCGTGAGGCACGGCGGGGCTCCCACCGTTCTCAGCGACCCCATCTTCTCCAGCTTCCTGCCTGGCAGAAGCGGTCCGTCACCGTTCGCTCCAGCGCATCCCCGACGGTTTTTAAAAGTTTTGAGAGTACCTCGCACGCATGCTCAACGGTGTCCCATCCGTCGTCGCTACGACACTGCCCGGAAGATCCAGTTTGGTCCACACTTCAAAGTCGACGGCGAGGTTTCGAGACGTCTGCGGGTTTTGAGACGTCACCCGCCACCGACCAGCACATCCCATCCAACCAATACTGCAGCGCCCGGAACCATCTCTCTCCTCCGACCGCCGCGAAGGTCTCCGGTCCCGCGATCGCTTCGAAACCCGGCCGGCGCGGGGCCTCTGTCTCCGGTCCCGTGATCGCTTCGAAACCCGGCCGGCGCGGGGCTTCCGATAGAACATTTCCTGCTCTCCATACCGCAGCTGATCCTGTCACTACCTGTCAAACCGTGACTCCCAGTCTGTCCTTCCTTCTCATCCTATTCCTTCCTCTTCGGGGCACGCATTGCACATGGCCGCTCTGCGCAAGTTGGGCCGTAATACTGCACCTTTGTAGCTCTTCCGCCCAGGGCCGACTGCAGAAAGTGGTCGCCACAAAGAAATTACCCCCCGAAATTCACCGATTTTGGCCTGGGCCAGGTGGCTTGTCTCCTGGGGTCTTTGATCTTGGTACGCTCGAAGTACCCGAAATTGTCCGTATTTTGTGACGAAAAAGTGCAAAGTAGCTTAGAAATGCTCTCCCGGACCCAAGGCTGCATCCCTGAAGCACTCAGCGAAAAAACAAGAAACGAAAAAAAAAAAGACACCCCCCCCCCATGTTGAACTACGGGGGAACTACGGGGAACTGGCCCACCGACCACACCAAAAAAGCTTTTTTTTTTTTTTTGGAGCGCGGGACACTGTACAAGCCATGTTGGTACAGCGGGGCTGCCGGTATCCGGTTGCTTCCGGAGCGGGAGCCCAAAAAAATGCTTCTTCAGCACACAGTGAACGCCAGTCTCACTGCGACCTGGGCTGGCCTGCTAGCGAGCAGGTCCGACCAGGTAAAAAAACCCGCGATGCAGTGACACTACCCCCTGCAACAGGGTGGACCGCTTCGTCCGGTCGCGCCCCACCAGATGCAATGACTATTCTTGCCACCCCTTGGGCTACCTGAAAGCTCAATTGGTGGAAGAAGTCCTGGCAGGCGGCCGAAGCGGTCCGGTCTTCACGGAGGGCGCTTTTGCGGGCTATTTGCCGCAACTCCGTGAGTGCTCCAGGACACCACGCTCCGAAGGTGTCCACGACTAGCGGGACAGCGAGCCATTCCCGAGGGTTTGGCTCGTTGTCGATAATGCCGCGGTACTTGCCTTCTTTGACAGCTGTTGCGTAGGCTGTCGCCGCCCCCCCTGGCTTCTCCGCTGCCCTCTTAGCGTACTGGGGATTCGATGGCTGCAGGGGGAAGGTGACGGCGACATCTAACACAACGGTGGTGCCGTCCCGGACATAGCTGATGTCCGGGCGCTTTCGCTCCGTGTTCGAAAACACGGGGCGCTCGACCGCCGGGGCCAGCAGCCCGCGGCGGGCGAAGTCAGCGATGACGTCGCGGAGTGCATTGTGCATTCTCGTCCGGCGGCCGCCGGAGAAGCAACTACGCGCGTGCACTCCGTCAACGTCTGCCGAGCCTGTCCCGCAGAGACGACAGATGCTCGGCATGGGGGCGATGGGCAGCCCGAGCCGAAGCCGGATGGCCACCGCGAGCTCCGCGGGGGATAGCCACAGCCTGGGGTCCGCCTCCGCGTTGCCGTAAAGCCACGCGGACGCATGCTGGCCGGAGCAGCTTTGGATCCGCGCCCGGATTTGGACCTGCTTCAGGGCCAGTGCCGGCCCTTGGAGCTGGCCCGACCGGCCAAGCTCCTCTGTCATCGAGTCAAGGA
>JAPJBO010001370.1:0-47699 GCA_030068145.1 Diplonema papillatum | reverse complement strand
TTTTCTTAGAGTTATCAAGATAGTACATGTTTCCTTAGAGTTACCCATTATAGTACATACCTCTTAGAGTTGATCAAGATAGTACATGTTTCCTTAGAGTTGCCCATTATAGTACATCCCAAGATAGTACGGTTTTTCTTAGAGTTGATCAAGATAGTACATGTTTCCTTAGAGTTGATCAAGATAGTACATCTTTCCTTAGAGTTGATCAAGATAGTACATCTTTCCTTAGAGTTGATCAAGATAGTACATGTTTCCTTAGAGTTGTCCATGATAGTACGTTTTGCTCTGGTACGGTCTCTTATCCTGTTCTGTTCTGTCCTGTGGGGCGGAACGAAGCCCGGGCAAAACGAGGCTGGGATAAGGTCCAAAACAGTACGTTTCCCGAGTTTGTGCCCAAAACAGCACCTTTTCCTGTTTGTGCCCAAAAGAGTACTTTGTTCTAACTTGAGTGCGGGTCCAAGTTTTGAGTCCAAGTTGTGTCCAAGTTTCTGCAGAACCAGGTTCGGTTAGCAAATCCAGACTCTCATCGAATCAAGGACCAAAATGGCAAGGTTTGCTGCCATGCCGATCAAAAACTGAAACACAACAGGCATCAATTCCCCTCAGCCGGGTTTTCCTCGCGTGCAGCACGGTGCACCGCGTTTGAGACCCAAGTTTGAACCCAAGTTTGGGACCCAAGTTTGGGACCCAAGTTTGGGACCCAAGTTTGGGACCCAAGTTTGGGACCCAAGTTTGGGACCCAAGTTTGGGACCCAAGTTTGGGACCCAAGTTTGGGACCCAAGTTTGGGACCCAAGTTTGGGACCCAAGTTTGGGACCCAAGTTTGGGACCCAAGTTTGGGACCCAAGTTTGGGACCCAAGTTTGGGACCCAAGTTTGGGACCCAAGTTTGGGACCCAAGTTTGGGACCCAAGTTTGGGACCCAAGTTTTGGGACCCAAGTTTGGGACCCAAGTTTGGGACCCAAGTTTGGGACCCAAGTTTTGGGACCCAAGTTTGGGACCCAAGTTTGGGACCCAAGTTTGGGACCCAAGTTTGGGACCCAAGTTTGGGACCCAAGTTTGGGACCCAAGTTTGGGACCCAAGTTTGGGACCCAAGTTTGGGACCCAAGTTTTGGGACCCAAGTTTGGGACCCAAGTTTGGGACCCAAGTTTGGGACCCAAGTTTGGGACCCAAGTTTGGGACCCAAGTTTGGGAACCCAAGTTTGGGACCCAAGTTTGGGACCCAAGTTTGGGACCCAAGTTTGGGACCCAAGTTTGGGACCCAAGTTTGGGACCCAAGTTTGGGACCCAAGTTTGGGACCCAAGTTTGGGACCCAAGTTTGGGACCCAAGTTTGGGACCCAAGTTTGGGACCCAAGTTTGGGACCCAAGTTTGGGACCCAAGTTTGGGACCCAAGTTTGGGACCCAAGTTTGGGACCCAAGTTTGGGACCCAAGTTTGGGACCCAAGTTTGGGACCCAAGTTTGGGACCCAAGTTTGGGACCCAAGTTTGGGACCCAAGTTTGGGACCCAAGTTTGGGACCCAAGTTTGGGACCCAAGTTTGGGACCCAAGTTTGGGACCCAAGTTTGGGACCCAAGTTTGGGACCCAAGTTTGGGACCCAAGTTTGGGACCCAAGTTTGGGACCCAAGTTTGGGACCCAAGTTTGGGACCCAAGTTTGGGACCCAAGTTTGGGACCCAAGTTTGGGACCCAAGTTTGGGACCCAAGTTTGGGACCCAAGTTTGGGACCCAAGTTTGGGACCCAAGTTTGGGACCCAAGTTTGGGACCCAAGTTTGGGACCCAAGTTTGGGACCCAAGTTTGGGACCCAAGTTTGGGACCCAAGTTTGGGACCCAAGTTTGGGACCCAAGTTTGGGACCCAAGTTTGGGACCCAAGTTTGGGACCCAAGTTTGGGACCCAAGTTTGGGACCCAAGTTTGGGACCCAAGTTTGGGACCCAAGTTTGGGACCCAAGTTTGGGACCCAAGTTTGGGACCCAAGTTTGGGACCCAAGTTTGGGACCCAAGTTTGGGACCCAAGTTTGGGACCCAAGTTTGGGACCCAAGTTTGGGACCCAAGTTTGGGACCCAAGTTTGGGACCCAAGTTTGGGACCCAAGTTTGGGACCCAAGTTTGGGACCCAAGTTTGGGACCCAAGTTTGGGACCCAAGTTTGGGACCCAAGTTTGGGACCCAAGTTTGGGACCCAAGTTTGGGACCCAAGTTTGGGACCCAAGTTTGGGACCCAAGTTTGGGACCCAAGTTTGGGACCCAAGTTTGGGACCCAAGTTTGGGACCCAAGTTTGGGACCCAAGTTTGGGACCCAAGTTTGGGACCCAAGTTTGGGACCCAAGTTTGGGACCCAAGTTTGGGACCCAAGTTTGGGACCCAAGTTTGGGACCCAAGTTTGGGACCCAAGTTTGGGACCCAAGTTTGGGACCCAAGTTTGGGACCCAAGTTTGGGACCCAAGTTTGGGACCCAAGTTTGGGACCCAAGTTTGGGACCCAAGTTTGGGACCCAAGTTTGGGACCCAAGTTTGGGACCCAAGTTTGGGACCCAAGTTTGGGACCCAAGTTTGGGACCCAAGTTTGGGACCCAAGTTTGGGACCCAAGTTTGGGACCCAAGTTTGGGACCCAAGTTTGGGACCCAAGTTTGGGACCCAAGTTTGGGACCCAAGTTTGGGACCCAAGTTTGGGACCCAAGTTTGGGACCCAAGTTTGGGACCCAAGTTTGGGACCCAAGTTTGGGACCCAAGTTTGGGACCCAAGTTTGGGACCCAAGTTTGGGACCCAAGTTTGGGACCCAAGTTTGGGACCCAAGTTTGGGACCCAAGTTTGGGACCCAAGTTTGGGACCCAAGTTTGGGACCCAAGTTTGGGACCCAAGTTTGGGACCCAAGTTTGGGACCCAAGTTTGGGACCCAAGTTTGGGACCCAAGTTTGGGACCCAAGTTTGGGACCCAAGTTTGGGACCCAAGTTTGGGACCCAAGTTTGGGACCCAAGTTTGGGACCCAAGTTTGGGACCCAAGTTTGGGACCCAAGTTTGGGACCCAAGTTTGGGACCCAAGTTTGGGACCCAAGTTTGGGACCCAAGTTTGGGACCCAAGTTTGGGACCCAAGTTTGGGACCCAAGTTTGGGACCCAAGTTTGGGACCCAAGTTTGGGACCCAAGTTTGGGACCCAAGTTTGGGACCCAAGTTTGGGACCCAAGTTTGGGACCCAAGTTTGGGACCCAAGTTTGGGACCCAAGTTTGGGACCCAAGTTTGGGACCCAAGTTTGGGACCCAAGTTTGGGACCCAAGTTTGGGACCCAAGTTTGGGACCCAAGTTTGGGACCCAAGTTTGGGACCCAAGTTTGGGACCCAAGTTTGGGACCCAAGTTTGGGACCCAAGTTTGGGACCCAAGTTTGGGACCCAAGTTTGGGACCCAAGTTTGGGACCCAAGTTTGGGACCCAAGTTTGGGACCCAAGTTTGGGACCCAAGTTTGGGACCCAAGTTTGGGACCCAAGTTTGGAACTCAAGTTTTGGGCACAAACTCAGGTCCGAGTCAGGAAACCGTACTCTTTTGGTATTTCACCCAACCAGCAGCCCGTGCCTGGGCCACGGCTGGGGAAAGGGGGGTCTCTAAAAAAAACGAAGAAAAAGCAAAAACTACGGTTTCTGTGCATTTTTCTTGCATTTCTGGGGGCCTTCCAGGAGTTTCAAGTGTGTGTACTATAATGGGCAACTCTAAGGAAGTACGTGCGCTCGGCTAAGGCCGGCGCGTGGCGAGACTGGAGGCAGCAGTTAAAGTTCGGGGAACAGTAAAGTTCGGGCGAAGCTAAGTTCGGGCAATGCTGGTGAAGCTAAGTTCGAGTGATGCTTAGTTCGGGCGTTGCTAAGCGCTCAGGCTGCGCTGGTACTAAAAAACAGTTCGGGCACGAAGCGAAGTTCGGCCAGGGTGTAAAGTCCGGGTGAAGCCAAGGTCGGTGCTCGTACCCGGGGGGACACCCCCCCCGGACCCCCCCCGACCCACCGAGTGCGGGAAAAGTTTGGCGCTGGTACCCGGGTGGGGGGCGCCCCCCCCGCCGCCCCCCGGCGAAGCAAAAGTTCGGGCGGACTGAGTTCGGGCGAAGCAACGCTCGGGCGAAGTTAAGTTCTGGCGAAGCAAAGTTCGGGCGATGCTAAATTCTGGTACGGGCGCAGCTGAGTTCGGACGAAGCAAAGTTCGCACGAAGCTGAGTTCTGGTGAAGCAAAGTTCGGTTCTCGTAGCAAGTTTGGCCTGTGATGGCAAGCTCGGCCGCCCGACTCCGTTTCCCGGGGTGACCCAAATACCGCGAGATACTGAGAAACCCGCCAAGAACGCAATTTTCGGGCACATTTGACCCCGAAACGCAACAAAACCTCGAAAACAATCTTCGACCGGAAAAATGTCATGGGCGGGGTTCGAACCCGGACTCACCGGCCTGAAGGCCGGCGCCCGGTCACTCTGCCACCCGCATACCTTCTGCTTGGGGCACACCTGGTACAGCGGTCAGGGCGCCAGATTGTTAACCTGAGGGTCGCTGGTTCGATTCCCTGACTGGCCAACTTCTCCAGGCGTTTGGGGATGAACTCCCAGATGCAAGCCCTAGTTCAATAGCCGAGCGGAAACTGGTCCGCGAAAGGATGGCTTCCATACCTAGTATGGTTTCCCAACCATCCCCATCAAGGGGACCTCAAAGGAGTGGAGTAAGGTGCCCTGGTGGCCTGAAAAAAAAATTTTTTTTTTTTTTGGAGCGCGGGACACTGTACTAGCCATGTTGGTACAGCGGGGCTGCCGGTATCCGGTTGCTTCCGGAGCGGTAGTCCAAAGAAATGCTTCTTCAGCACACAGTGAACGCCACCTCACTGCGACCTGGGCTGGCCTGCATCTGAGTGCAGGTCCGACCAGGTAAAAAAACCCGCGATGCAGTGACTCTTCCCCCTGCATCAGGGTGGATTCGCTTCGTCCGGTCGCGCCCCACCAGATGCAATTACGATCCTCGCCACCCCTTGGGCTATAGAAAAGCTCAAGCGGTGGAAGAGGTCCTGGCAGGCGGCCGAAGCGGTCCGGTCTTCACGGAGGGCGTTCGCGCGGGCGATGTGCCGCAGCTCCGTGATTGCTCCTGGGCACCAGGCCCCGAACGTGTCTACAACTAGCGGCACCGCTCGCCACTCCCGCGGGTCCGGCTCATTTGCGATGATCCTGTTGTAGACACGCTCCTTGACGGCAACAGCATACGCGGCTGCTGCGCCCCCTGGCTCCGCTGCGGCCCTGGTCGCGTAGTGGGGCTGCGAGAGCTGTAGGGGGTATGTGACTGCGACGTCAAGTAGGACGGTGGTGCCGTCCCGGACGTAGCTGATGTCCGGGCGCTTGCGCCGCGTGTTCGCGAACACGGCTCGCTCGATCGAGGGGCCCAGCAGCCCTCGACGTGCGAAGTCGGCGACAATGTCCCGAAGCGCGTTGTGCAGGCGCGTCCGGCGGCCGCTGCCGAAACACGTTTGGGCGTGCGAGCCGATGACGTCGGTCGCCCCGTGCCCGCAGAGGCGGCACTCCCCTGGCGCGGCCGCAATTGGCAGCCCCAGCCGAAGGCGTACTGCCACCGCCAGTTCGGCCGAGGACAACCACATCCCGGTATCCGCTTCCGGGTTGCCGTACAGCCACGCCGAGGCGTGCTTGCCGGAGCTGCTTTGGATCCTCGCCCGGATCCGGTCTTGCGCCTGGGACAGGGCCGCTCCCTGCAGTTGGCTCGAGCGGGCGAGCTCCTCCGTTAGCAGGTCGAGGAGGTTCTTCCGCTTCTCGGTGGCCAAGGCGGACGACCACACCTTCTGTCCTCGCCCCTCGTACTGGGTCCGCGCCTGCATGACGTCCTGGATCTTCTCCAGGACGGACTCATACGTTGCAAGGCGCGGGTCCGCGAGGGACGCTTGGACGGTGTCGTCCTGCTGCCACGTGAGGCGTGGCCCCAGGGCCTCGGACACGAGGGCGGGGAGATGCGTCCCCCCATCTAGTGCCGCCGCGATGTGCGCAATCCCTGTCACGTCTGCGCAGCTGTGGAGGCCGAGGCCACCCATCCTGACCGGGAGGGACGCTTGTGTCCACGCCGCCTCGTCGGTCTGTATCCCGGTGATAGTCGCGAGACAGGACTGGGTGGCCCGGTCGACTCCCGCGAAGTCGAAGACGGACCCCGTCGCGCGCATGAGATGTACTACGCCGACGAAGCCCGCACAGAACTTCGTTAGCGTGAGCGCCACGTGCGCGTCGGGCAGGGACGCTATCATCCTCAGCTTCCTCTCCGCACCCTGTGCCGCCCGCTCGACGAACGCGTGGATCTTCTCTGGCGAGCCACACGGGACTCCCAGATGCTCGATCTCGTCGAGCGAGCACGTCTCGATGCCTTGCAGGCCGTCGGGTATCTCCGCCCCCGCCGCGATCGCCAGTCTGCACTTGCCCCGGTTCAGGCGCAGTCCGACGGCCGCTGCCCGCCGCTCGTATCCCTGCAGCCAGCGCGCGATCGCGTCGAGGTCTCCGCCTGACACTCCATCGTCAAGGTAGAATGTCAGGAGATCGAGGTCGGCTTGGCTCAACGCTGAATGGCCGAGCGCTGCCTCCGGCCCCCCGACTTCCGGCTGCCCTTGTCCCTCCGGGCCCTGCGGCTCGGGCTCGGCTCCTGGGGCCCCCAACTCGACCGCCGGCGGGATTTCCGGGGCCGGCAGGACCTGGGCTGGTCCGGGGTCGACGTGCGCTATCCCCTGCGGCTCTGCCGCCCCCGGGGGGGGGCCGGCCTGGGCCGGGACTGCCGGTGGCCCTTGAACTGGTGCCAGCTCGCGCGCTGGCTGTCCCTGGGGCGCCGCTTCGTCCGCCGCGACCGGCGCGCCTGCTGGGCCTGCAGGTCCGACTGGTGGCGGCGGCACGACGCCCTCCCCTGGCCCGGGTGGGTCCGCCGGGCCGGCCGGCGGCGCCGCTGCTTCGGCCGGTGGCGGCGGCGGCGAGACGACGTCGTGCATCGCCAGGCTGAAGAGCAGGGGCCCCAACGGGTCCCCCTGCTGCACCCCGCACTCAGATGTGAGCGTCTTGTCCCCCACCTGCAGGATGGAGTGCTTGCCGTACGCCGCCTGGGTGTAGGCCAGGACCTGGGGGGCATGCCGGCTGGCGCTGCGGATGATCGCCTCCCTCTGCAGGGAGTTAAATGCGTTCTCCAGGTCCACCTGGAGGACGCCCTTACTTGCCCCGCCCTCCCTGCGGTACAAGGCCGCCACCCTCCGGACGGCCAGGACCCCGGCGTCCGCGCCGGCCTTCACGCCTACTCCGACCTGCCCGCTTCGCAGGAGGACGTTCTGGCCGAGTTCCTTGACCGCCCGGTCGGACGCGAGGACCTTGCCGGCTACCCTCCTCAGAATCTCGCCGCAGGCGATGGGCCTGATCCCGCCCGTCCTTTTGACCAGTGGGACCAGCTTGGCCCCGTAGAGGTATGGCCTGGCGGCCGTCGGTACCCTCCCGGACGAGACCGCCCAAACGGCATCCGCCACGGCCTCCTTGAAGGAGCCGGAGCTGTCCCACAGGTCTAGCAGGTGCTGAGCTGACAGCCCGGAGGGGCCGGCCGCCGTGCCCTTCGGCATCTTCTTGAGCAGCCTCCGCACGGCGCTCGGCGCGGGCCGCGCCACGTTGGGGATCTGCATCGCTGGGTCGCCCTGCCACTCCTCGGCGGCCGGGTGTAGGTCTCTGAGCTGTGCCAGGGTGGCTTCGTCCGACGGGGCCGTCTGTGCTGCCGACAGCGCAGACACGGCTCGCGAGTAGCACCTGTCGCGCGCCCTCTTGATGACCTGGCGCACGGTGGGACCGTCCAGGTCGTCAACTGACCTGACCGCCGTCTGGAGCTCGACCCTGTAGTCCAGGTCGTCCTCGACTGGGTAGGCGCGCCGGCGCGCGCGGCCTTGTGCCTTCCCAGCCGTGATGGCCTGGGCCTCAGACCAGAGGGTCTCGAACAGGCCGTCCCTCCAGAGTCGAACCCGCCGGCGGAGGGCTTCCGTCACTGCCCTTCGGCCCCCCCGCGTGGTGGCGGCCAGGACGAGCGGGGCGAAGGCGTATACCCGCAGCCACCCCGCGTCGTCTGATGCCGCTCGCAGCACGGTCTCGAACAGGGCCGCTACCTGCGGCTTCGCCGTCGTGGGCACCCTGTTCAGCGTGGGCACATTGGCTGCGGCCACCTGGGCAAAGGTGAACGGGAGCGCCGCCCCTTGGAACACCCTGCCTTGGGCCGCGCCCACCTCTGGGGCTTGGGGGGGCGGAGGCCTGGGTGCCGGATCCTGTCCTGCTGCCACGCGGGCTCGGTAGGCCCGGGATCGCGGACACCAGTTGCAGTGCCTGCCCCTTCGTTCGCCTGCCCCTGCTGCGTTCCGGCAAATGCAGGCGGCCGCCGCGCCTTGTGACCCGACTGGCTGCGCCGGGATCGGTGGCTGCGGCTGCGGCTGCGGCTGCGGCGGTCCGGCGGGGCCCGCCCCGGCCGGGGCCGCGGGAGCGTCTCCCGGAGGTCCGGGGTTGGGCTCAATGTCCCCGTCGACACAGAGGTCGTCCCCTCCTCGCCCGGAGGAGACGAACTCTGCCGCGGGGACGTCCGTGGCGCTGGCCGCTGCTTGGGCCGGGCGGCCTTGAGAGCGTGGGCCCGGGTGGCGGGGGACGTCCCCGTCGTCGCACGGGTCGTCCCCACCCCTGCCCAACGACACGTGCCCCGCCGGTCCCGCCAGGTGCGCTGCCCTGATGCTGTCCGGGAACAGGACAGGCGTCAGCGGCTGGCTGGGCTGCGAAGCCTGGGCCGAGGGGGTTCGCCCCATGGCTGTGCCCCTCCCCCGGCCGGGGGCGGCGGGTGCATGCAGGGCGTGTGGTGGCGCCACCCTGTCCCTGACCCGCGCGGCGAGAGCCCGCACTGACGCGGCGAACCCTGCCCCCCGCCCTTCGCCGACGACTGGCCTCTGCCTCACGGGCGCCGGCGTCCCGTCTGGCGAACGCGACGCGGGGCGCTTGGTGCCCTTGGTCGGTCTCTCCGGCTCGGACCCGCAGACCTCATCCAGGAGGCGCTGGTTCGCCCCGTCGACGGAGGGGTGCGGAACCGGCGAGTGTGGCTCCTGTGCGGGGGCGTCGGGCTCCCCGCCGGCGAGCTCGGGGGAGGCCGGCTGGGGGATCGGCGCGGGCTGGCCCGGACTGGCTGCTGAGGGCCCGGGCCGTAGAACGTTTGCCCCCACCTCCCCGGCATCCTCCGACGGAAAGCTGGCCTCCGTCGGCACGTACCCCCAGGTGAGCCCGGATGGGGGGGTCTCCCAGGGGTCCTCGGAGGCGCCCGGTTGTCTGCGGCGTACGGCGGCCGGCGTGCCGACCGGCGAGCGCGATGCCGGCCGCTTGGCACTCGGCCCCTGCGCTACCTCCGGCGGCGCCCCGACCGCCGGCTGTTCAGGTTGTGGAGCGCCCTCTCCTGAGTCGCCCTCCCGGGGGTCCGGCCGGTCGGTTCCTGCCCCCGCCGCCGGCACCTCGGCCGGTTGGCCCGCTTGCGGCGCGCTCGCCCCCGGCTGCTCGGGTCGTGGGGCCCCTTCCCCCGAGCTTCCATCCCGGGCGTCCGGCTGGTCGGTTCCAGTCCCTGCCGGCGCTCCGGCCGGCTGGCCCGCTAGCGCACCGCTCGCTCCCGTTCCTCCCGTCCCGGGGTCGGGCCCCCCACTGCCTCCCCGGTCGGATCGCGGTCCGCCCGGTCCTCCGCCCCCTTGCCCCGGCTCGTCATCGGACTCCGTGGGGGGGGGTCCCGACGAGTCCGACTCCGAGCTAGAGTCGGACTCTGAGTCCGGGAAGGGCTCCAGGTCGCTCGAGACCATGCCGAGCGCGACCCGCTGCCCCCGGAGCCAGTCCGTGACGGCCTGCCCGGCCGTGCCGCTCGCGGAGGGGAGGTCCGCCTGGCCGGCGGCTGCGAGTTCGACCTCGCCCCTCGCGGCGCCGGGGCCGGCCTGGTCGTCCCCCGCGCGTTCGGCCACCAGACCTTGATCGACGGCCGCGACCCCGTCCTGTACGGCGGCTGGGGGCGCGCCCGGGTCTCCAACGACGCCCTCGGCGACGAGGTCATCTTGGGCGGCGGCTGCGGGGTCGGCCTGGACGACTGCCGCGGGGTCGGCTGGTGCGGCGCCTGGGGGCCTGGCCTGGTCGTCCTCTCCCCCTACGGCGGCGGGGTTAGGGTCCGCCTGGGCGGCTGCCTCTGGGCCAGCCTGGTCGCCCTCGTCGCTTGGGGTGGCGAAGATCTCCCCGCCCACCGACTGCGCCCTGTGGCGTCGCGCTGGGGCCAGCTCCTCCCCTCGGGGTGACGAAGGCGTGGAGCCCGAGAACACCCCGTCCTCTCCGAAGAGGCGGCGCCCCACCGGGTCACGGGGTGCGGGGGTGGCGCGCTCGGCCGCCTCTCGCATCCCGGCGTCACCTTCCTCCTGCTCCTGTGCCGACCGCGGCCCCTCTTGCGGGAAGGGGAGCGGCTCCATCTGCTGGTAGGGCAGCGGCCCTGCCTGCTGGAAGGGCTGCGGCCCTGCCTGCTGGAAGAGCTGCGGCCCCGCCTGCTGGAAGGGCTGTGGCCCCGCCTGCTGGAAGGGCTGCGGCCCCGCCTGTTGAAAGGGCTGTGGCCCCGCCTGCTGGAAGGGCTGCGGCCCCGCCTGCTGGAAGGGCTGCGGCCCCGTCTGTTGGAAGGGCTGCGGCCCCGCCTGCTGGAAAGGCTGCGGCCCTGCCTGCTGGTAGGGCTGCGGCCCTGCCTGCTGGAAGGGTTGCGGTCCCCCTTGCAGGAAGGGCTGCAGCCCCGCCAGTAGGAAGGGCTGCGGCCCTGCCTGTTGGAAGGGCTGCGGCCCCGCCTGCTGGAGGGGCTGCGGCCTCTCCTGGTGGAAGGGCATCGGCCCCCCCCGTTGGCAGGGCTGCGGCCCTGCCTGCTGGACGGGTTGCGGTCCCGCCTGTTGGAGGGGCTGCGGCGCCTCCTGGTGGAAGGGCTGCGGCCCCGCCTGCCGGGCGGGCTGCGGCCCCGCCTGTTGGAGGGGCTGCGGCCCCGCCTGCTCCCTCTCGGCCTGCTCCAGCCGCTCCCTGTCGGCCTGCTCCTGCCGGTACAGGTCCTGCATGTGGCGGTAACCTTCATTGACGACCGCCACGTGGGCCGCGACTAGCCCGTCGCGGCCCCGGATTCCCGTGTCCCTGCAGTGCCAGTCCTGGTGCTGGGCCGCCTCCCCGGCCGTGGCGCTTAAAACCCCACAGCGGGGGCACAGCTCCACCACCGGGATGGCGGACCAGCTCCTGAACTCCTGCAGGAGATCCTCCTCCAAGGCGTCCGCCTCCTCCTGCGCCCTGCGGACCGCTGCTCGTGCGGCCAGTACCGCTGGCCGAAGGCTGCCCGGCGGCAGCTCGTCGTCAGCCATGCGCGCCGTGGCCTGCACACCCTGGCTCGAGCGTGCAGGCCGCGGCGCGACAGTCATGCTCCGTGCCTGTGTCGGTTGATTGGTGGTGCGTGGGGGGTGAAACGAACGATTCGCATAGGGGGGGTTGGGAGGGTGCGAGGAAAAACGTACCTGCCCCGCGCGCTGGTGCCGGTCCGGGCACCGGGCGTTCCTACACCTACCCTGCACGAAGGCAGGGCAGACGGGGAGAAGCCTGTGCTCGAACCTGCACCAGCTCCGTTTGCATCCCGCACGCCGGAAATTAAAATCCCGGCATACGGGTGCCGGGTCCGCGCGGGGTGCGGCGGGGCGGCGGCGGCGGCGGCGGCGGCGGCGGGTGCTTCGGCGGCGGCGGCGGCGGCGGCGGGTACATCGGCGGCGGCGGGTCCTGCGTCGGCAACGGGCGGAGCGGCCAACACGTCGGCGAACGTCCGTCCGGCTCGCCGGAGCGACGCGGCGAACGCAGCGGCGTCCGGCGCCCGCTCGGGCCTCCCTGTCGCGGCCGGGTTCGCGCGACCCGGCCCTGCTCCCGCTCCGAGGGCGGCAGCAGCCGTCCCGGCCCCGCCCGCCGGAGCGGGGGGCCCGCCACCCCCCGGGTCGGGGGCGGCCATGCGTGTGTTGGTGTGTGTGTGCTTTTTCTCAACGATTTCGCGTTTTTTTTTTTTTTTTTTGGAGCGCGGGACACTGTACTTTTTTTTTTTTTTTTTTTTTTTTTTTTTTTTTTTTTTTGTTGACACCCGACACGGCGGGAAACGGCTTTACTGGGCCGTGTTACTGTCAAGTAACATGCCACGCAGGTTAGACACTGTGTGCTGCACAAGGCACAGGCTAGTTTGTTGGGGGCTAGGTTGCTTGCTAGGCTAGGGTGGGGTGATTTCCTTGTCTCTTGTTTCATTGTGTAACTTTTTAACGTTTACCCAGGGTTACAGTGGGTCGCTTCGTGCTGTACCCGAACTCTCTGGGTTTGTCTTGTATGTTTTTTTGTTTGATGTAGGTGCAACAGTTGGTGGTGCCTTGGTAGCCAGTGCACAGTTTATGGAACACTTTTATGGAACACTTTTGCTGTTGTCGGTGCATTTGTAGTTTGTGCTTCAGTTTATATTCTTGCTGCCTTTGGAGGCGCAGCAGTTTGCGGTGCTTGGTAGCAAATACAACAGTCGTTTTTTGCAGAGCTGAGTTCGACGGCGTTTGTTTGTGCACACGCTGGCTTTGGCCGAGGCGACAATGTGGAAGCTCAAGGACACGCACACGGCAGCTGCGAGTTCATCGGCGTTGTCTGGCAGCACTTCTTGAAGGCCGTGGGTTGTAGGTGATGTTACGTTGACGTCTTGAAGCAGCACGTTGCGTGGTGTCGTTGGGTTCGATAACAGTGGAGTTGAACGATGCGGCGTCGTCAGGCCCAGTCGTTAGAGCCGTCACTGCTGATGGCGTCTGTGTAGCAGATCCCACCAGCCGCCACCGACTCCAAGTCGGGCGTGGGAGACCTGCTGGTGCGGAGAGGCGGGCCGTCGTCGTGCAAATTGCGGTATGGCTCGCTGGCTTCCGAGTCCACTGGTTCACGGCTGAGGCTTACCGGCTGTCTGCTAGCCGGAGTGCTCTGTGGGGCACTAATCTGCGAGGTGACAGTCTGTGAGCTCCACACAGACCTTCCGTCACAGATTGAGCCGGAAGGGGTCAGCGCCTCCCCACAATCTGGTCTCACGTTAACGAACCGAGGGATTAAACCCGCATCCTGCAAGTACTCGAGGGCGAGCTCGGGAAACTTGAAAAGGACGTGCCACAGCTTGTCGGCATTGGTAGCTCCGGGCGGCAGGCGTGACGCGGCCTCGGGCCCCTTGCCGACCAGAGCCTTCGACCACATGCTCCTGCGGTGTGGCTGGCTAGCCGCATCGTCGCATTCAACGAGCAGGTGTTCGAGCACGTTCGGGCGGTGCTTGCCGCACAGTGCACAGCTGCGATAGGCACGCCGCCTTTCCTGCTTGTCGAGATCGGCGTAGTCCGGGGCGTACATGGTCATCACTAGCGGGTGGTGACCAGTCCTGAACTGCCGGATCACCCGCTCAGCGCGCGTCGTGAGGTGAGCTGGGCGCTTGATGTTCCGCCCATCCACGATCCGGGCGTAGGGCAGTGTGATGCGGTGTTTGGTCGCCCTTTCAAACGCCGCTCGCGCCATGGCCTCGGTGGACACGGCGGACAGGTACGCCTTGTAGCGCGCCACCGCATCCTCCGCCGCGATCGGACACTCCCTTGTGGGGTTACCCCGGCACCGCGACAGCTCTCTGTGGTGTTGGAGAGTGGCGTGCCTCGCCAGTCCGTCGGTCACCTCGTTTCCGCGCAGGCCACAGTGTCCGTACACAAACTGGAGCGTTGCTGTGTATCCTAACCGTGTGAGGGTACGGAGCATGGTCCAGATGTGTACCATGAGGGGTTGCTTCTGCGTCTGTGGGCCGCTCGCCAAACGTTGCAATAGCGACTGCGAGTCTGACAGCAGTAAGACCGTTCGGGGCGCGGTGGTGGGCGTGAGGAGCCTAAGGAGGGCCCTGAGGGCCGCGGCCAATGCGAGCGTCTCCGCCTTGAGGCTGGAGGGAAAGCGTCCAGCGGCGTGTGAGAGGGTGGTCGAACGGACGGCGTCTCGCTGGCGGATCTCGAAGCCATGGTCGTTTGCAAGGGAGATCGTGGGCGCGCACTCAATCAAGGCTGCAGCTCCGCCCCAGGTCCAGGTGTCTACGCATTTCATGGACCATGGCCATATGTTGCGTTCTGCTTGAGAACCGGGCTGTGGAGGCGGCGGCTGTACCCTGCGTACGGATCCATCGGTCCACACCGTACAGTCCGGGGCTGGGAGCTTACGCAGTTGGCTCTCGACAGAACGTTTCTTCTCGGAAGGTGCTGCTGCCTTTTTTCCGCCGGGCAGGGAGGGGTTGATGTCTACCGCCGGACGTGGGTGCCAAGGGGCGAAGGGGTTGTGCACCCAGAGTTCCCTCGGCAGGTTGCGGGTGCCGGCTTTCAGCGTCAGCTCTGTGTATCGTCGACTCAGTGTGGACGGCAGTCTGAAGACGTCCGGCCAGAGGTGCTTGCGGGGCAACATTCTCTCCCAGAGGCTGCCGAGTCTGACGTCCACGTACACCTCCAGCGGCGGAATACCTGACTCCCGGGTCGCCACAAAGTCAGAAACGCCTTTGCGGCATCCCAGGATGTGCGCAAGCGAGCTCGTGTGGAGTCGCTCAAAGGATCTGAGGTAGGCGCGCGACGATTTGAGCAAGTAGGGCCCGTAGACCGACAAACAGTACGTCACAGAGGGGATCACGTAGGTTAGGTACAGGCTGCGCAGCGTAGCGGTGCTGCACCCCCACGCTTTCCCCGACAGGTGGCGCAGGAGGTTCCCTCTCTGTGCCATGCGCTTTATGGCCCTCTCAGCGTGTGCGTGAAAAGACAGCTCGTCATCGATGATGAGGCCGAGTAACTTCGTCTGTTTCACCCAGCGGACAGGCTCCGTGAGATCAAGGACGACCCACTGGTTGCGCACTTCCCCATGTATGGCATGTATGTCATCGTTGGAGAAACCAGAGTGGCCGTTAACCGCTTCCACCCGCTTGCCCTCATGTACTCTGTATTGCGCTTCATTTGCCACAAAAGTATGGCTGTAGCGTCTTATCCAGGCTGGGAGTTGGGATCCAGGAATGCGAATGGACGACCTAGCATTGCGGAAACGCAACCGTGGGGGTACCGTACCCTTGCCCGGTGGACAGATGAGCACGGCCTCTGTCTTGTGATGCGCCAGTTTCATCCGGGCGCCAGCAACCCATTTCTCGACTGCGTCCACCACCATCTGTGCCTTCACTTCGAGTTCGGCAACCGTCAAGGCCGAGACGACAACCCCCACGTCATCTGCAAACAGTGACGGGGTCAGGTAGTTTGGTCCGGCCTTTGTGTTTCCAAGCGCACTGCTGATTTCCTCAAGCTTTACGCCCAGCCCGTCGATGCAAAACAGGAAGAGGATGGGGCCGAGGACTGTGCCCTGGGGAACGCCGCGGCTCAACGAGACTTTCTTCCCTACTTTCCCGTCGACCTTGTACGCAGCCGTCCGTCCTCGCAGGAAGGCACGAATCCAACGGGTGAAGCGAGGGGGCACGCCACGTTTCTCCATGACTGCTAGCAGGTAGTCATGGTCGACCGTGTCAAATGCATTTGCTAAGTCAAATGACAATAGACACGAGTAGTACCCGTTGCTGCGTGCCAGGTCCATTGCGGTTACCATGCTTAGGACCTGTTCTTCAGTGCCCCTACCTTTACGAAAGCCACCCTGCGAGTCGCAGAAAGGGCGTACATGGGGGAACTTGGGGCTCTCAGTGATAAAGGACAGGCGGTTCTTAATCATGACCTCCATCAGTTTTTTTTTTTTTTTTTTTGAGTAAGCAACTACGGAAGACATGCAGGGGGCGAGAACTGCATTTACTTGTACGGGCAAGTCGTTCTTTTGTTCCTTTTGTCAAACTAGGAAAGAAGAAGGACGGACTCTTCCTGTGCATGGAGTAGAACTCCGACCGTGACTCATGCCACCATCGCCAGATAGTCGTTGTTAGGTTAGCTTACCCTTAGGCTGCTAAACTGTCTGTCGGTAAAGATCGTCAGTCGAATCAGATTCGAACATTGTAGTGGCAGCGACAATCATCAATTCAATCTCTTAGTGTTATGTAGAAGGACCACCAACGAAAAGTTGATGGAACGCAGGCTGGGAGGACATGTTGAGGGACTAGAACTTAGGTCAGCCAGATCAAGGGGTGTTGCCCAGAACTGAGTCTACAACGTAGGGGGAGAAGGAGCATTCAGACAGTACCAGATTGTGACCAATCCATTAACAGAATCCGTTTCGTGAGTACAAGCGGCGAACTAACAGTAATCCGATCACTGAGAACATTGTAAAATATCCAATCACTGAGTAAGTTTGTAGAAGGATCCACCAACGTAAAGCTGATGGAAGCGCAGAATCAGGAGAGCGGTCAGGGGATACCTACCCAGTATGTCCCGCAAGGTCCATTTCTGCCTCGGCCAACGGAGAAGGTCGAGGTATCTGGCTGTGACCCGGCATTTTGTGAATAGGTGTTCGTAGGAGAAGCCGGAGCCACAAGCCCAGCAGTGCCCTTTATTGGATGCCGACAGTCCGGGGACAAATGTCTCAGCGCAGAGGTGCCCGCAGAAATCTTGCATTCTCAGGTGAACGCTTGGGGACTGGTTGACTCTAAGCAGCGAGACCGCTACCTGAGTGAGCCGATTCCACCGATTGTCCACGAGAGGTCGGTGACCACCAGTGCAACGGTAATGCGGATGAGACATGTAGTCCCGAGTGAGCACGGGGCAGTTGACCGCTTGTTTCAGCAGGTCGGAGGCAGCCCAGTAGTCGAGGACCTGTAGTGCCGTGTCCGAAGTGACGCCGCGCTTCGCAAGGTCGTCCGCCTTCTCGTTTCCAACCAAACCACAGTGTGCCGGGACCCACATCACGTGCACACGAATATGGGGGAGGGAAGCGAGCACCCTCATCAGCCTCCAGTTGCGGCATAAAACGTGACGGGGGTTCTGCAGTCGCTGCACTTCAGACAAGGAGTCCGATAGCAGGTGTATGATTGTCACTTTGGCCGTGTTGAAAGGGACGGTCTGGAGTTGTAGCGCAGCACGGATGACCGCTTCGTGTTCGGCATGGCAGCTGGAGGCGCAACGGATCATCCGATAGGAGAGACCGCGGAGGAATCGACCAGACCTGTTGTAAAAGGCAACCCCAACGCCCCCTACCGCACGCTTGCCGACACCAGTCATTGAGCCATCGGTGCAGATTGTGAGATCAGCAGGAGGGAGCGCACGGATCGCCCGGAGGGTATGATCGAGCTTGACCGCCTTGCTGTCGTTGATGGAAACAATGGAAGCCAAATCGAGGTGGATTCTGATGTCGGGTTTGGGCCCCCATGGTGGATACGGGGCATGTGAGCGGATGGCGGACGGTTGATAATCTTCCGACCGGAGTGCGAGCAAGTAATCTGCATCCTTGGCCGCTTTCAGCCACCTGGTGGGTTGTTGGACGTTCCCTCCAGGGGAACGCAACAGTTTCTGCCGCAGTCTGGCGGTCGCACGGAGAGCTTCCGACTTCCACGGCAGTAGTACCGCTTCAGCCTGCGAGGAAAAAAAAAAGCTTGCCCGGCTCTTTCCAAAAACAATACACTTTTTTCATGAAGAAAAGCCGGGTTGGCTCGAATAGAGGCTATTCACATTGCATGTTCATAGGACCTCCAGTCTCGAAACATGTACTATAATGGGCAACTCTAAGGAAACATGTACTATCTTGGGTAACTCTAAGAGGGGCCAATTCCCATTCCAGCACCTTTTTGAACTTTTTGCCCATTCCAGCACTCTCGCAAACTTTTTGCCCATTCCAGCACCGTTTCCAAACTTTCTGCCCATTCCAGCACTATCGCAAACTTTTTGCCCATTCCAGCACCTTTTCCAAACTTTTTGCCCATTCCAGCACTATTTCCAAACTTTTTGCCCATTCCAGCACTATTTTCGAACTTTTTGCCCATTCCAGCACTTTATCCAAACTTTTTGCCCACTCCAGGCTGGAGCAGATCCAGCACTCGCAGTGACTCGTTATGCCCATCATTGTGTGCCTATCACAGTACGTACATTCTGAAGTCGTTGCCGTCATGAATCCATGCCTTACTGGGTCACAGTGAGCGCACCGGACAGTCAGTCCGTTGCGGTGCGACTGATACACGGGTTTTCCTGCGGTAGCAGCATCTAATTTTACCGCAGCACAAGCAGCCTCCGTACAAGAAAACTCTGATCCCTCTTCTACTGTCATGGGATCGACTCTTTCCCCCAGAAATTGTTCCAAATCTGTGACACTTTTCGTGGAATGAGTGATATATAGCTAGAAATAGCTACATGTAGCTGGCCAAATAGCTAGCTAAGTGTCGCGGCATTTTTTCCCCCCTACCCCAGGGTTTTCACCAAATCTGTGACACTTTTCGTGGAATGAGTGATAAATAGCTAAAAAGAGCTACATGTAGCTGGCCAAATAGCTAGCTAAGTCTCGCACTGTCTTTTCGGCATTTTTGCCCCCCTACCCCAGGGTTTTCACCAAAAAAACTTTTCGAAATCTCAGCCATTCTGAGCCATCGAGCCACCAGTGGCTGCCACTGGCTGCAGTGGCTGTCCCCCACACTGCGTGACACGTTTGTCAAGTTGTCAGTGACTGTTGTGAAACCTTTGTAGGCTATTACGAGCCACTGCGCAAGCGTACTAAGTAGCGTGATGAACCCGGTTTTGTCATCAGTGGTCGGCGGGTCGCGAAGGGCGACGCCCAGTGCTGTGGCGTCGCCATCTCGAGATCTACTGCTGCGGCCTGCCGGTCGTAGAAGATTCCGCAAAATCAGTGGAGAAGTAGACTCCTACTGTAGAGTGATTTTGGAACGACCCGTAGTGTAGGTGGCGCACGTCGGCGGAGCGTTTGTAGGTGGCGCTTTGGTGGGCGCCCTTGGACGAAATCGGCTCGTGCAGCTTGGCTACGTGTTGTCCGGACTGTCTCCGTCTTGGCCGCATGACAAGGCGACTTCTGTAGAAGAAAGAAGAGAAGAAAAAGGCCGCTCCTGGTCCAGGAACGTGACGGTCAACCACAGCTTGCAAAGCTTGAGTCGGAGGCAGCACAGTGCCACAACCCCGTCCGCTCTGCCCTGCGGCTGACCGTCTCGACGAGCTTGCGTTCAGCCGCGAATCAGCGCGAGCGCCAAGAGGTGCGCCAAGCCTTGATGCTTTAGTCCCCGCAGTTTCCCTGGGAAATCGGGAGCCACTTGACCCGTAGGCCCGTGGCTGCAGTACCGCCGAACACGTGAAGCTTGGCTCCCGTGTATTTAGCCCCCCCTGCAGATGGTAAAACCCGAAGGTATGGAAATTGCAGTGTTGATTTTGCCATAATATTGGTAAAGGGTGGTAATACTAATAGTGCTTGAATGGGCAAAAAGTTTGGAAATAGTGCTGGAATGGGCAAAAAGTTTGGGCAGAGTGCTGGAATGGGCAAAAAGTTTGGGCAGAGTGCTGGAATGGGCAAAAAGTTTGTGATAGTGCTGGAGTGGGCAAAAAGTTTGGAAATAGTGCTGGAATGGGCAAAAAGTTTGAAAATGGTGCTGGAATGGTAATTGGCCCCTCTAAGAGGTATGTTGAGCCAATTCACCTACCCCCTGATCGAGTGTAATCGAGCGTAATCGAGCGTAATCGAGTGTAATCGAGCGTAATCGAGCGTAATAGAGTGTAGTAGAGTGTAGTAGAGCGTTGTAGAGTGTGATCGAGATTGACACTAGTATTTTGGGTTCGACCACTGGTGGACCCCTGACTGGCCCATGGGCGACCATGTTGACCACTGTCTGGCCCCAGAAGTGCCAAGCATAAGCATACGAGGGACGGAAACCGCAGGCAAGTGGGCGATGTGCATATGAGACCGGAAGCTTTCGGGGACTGCAGGCGAGTTGGTGGCGAAAAGGGACAAAGATCTTCGAGCGACTGTGAGCAGCCTAGCAAGACGGGATGATGAACGATGATGAAAAAAGAAGAAGCGCTAGGCCGCTCGAAAGCACACGAAATCCGCACCTTGCGTTGCAGCACTACAGCAGAAAGACGAGCTTCTTCCTCGGCTCTTGGCACTCCTCTGCCTTCCTCTTCACCAGGACAGTCCCTGGCGGGTCAGCATCCGGTAGCTCCACCGGCTGGTCAGCATCCGGTAGCTCCACCGGCTGGTCAGCATCCGGTTGCTCCACCGGCGGGTCAGCATCCGGTAGCTCCACCGGCGGGTCAGCATCCGGTAGCTCCCCCGGCGGGTCAGCATCCGGTAGCTCCGAGGCCCTGTCTTCGGCTGTGCTCGTGCCTGCAGGCTTCGTCGGCTTCGGCTTCTTCCAGATGTCGAAAAGAGATCTGTAGCTGGACAGATCCTCTTTCGCGGCAGCGGCTCGCCTTTCTTCCTCTCGTCGCGCTTGAGCCCCAACTCGAGAGTCTTGCAAATGAGACCCTCGCTTCTTCTCGACCGCAGCCACCGCGGTCTTCTCCAGCAGAGCGGCGCCCTTTTCACAGCCGCTTATGTGGGCTTCGTAGGGGGCTAGCCTGAGCTTGTCCTTGTCCCCCTCCTTGGCGACGAACACCACCTTTGAGCATCCCACGCAAGATACGGTGGGCGAGATGCCTTTACCGACCTTGAAGGCCGGTTGCAGGTCGGCGCCGGTTAACTTAGCGGCTAGCTGGGCCGCTGTGTTCGCTTGCTTGCCTGCCGCCCGCTTCTCGGTTGCGTCCAGCACGACAATAAGCTGTCGTGCGTCCGCTCTGGCTGCTGCGAACAAGTCCGCCGGCCCAACGACCTCGCGGATGCCGGTGTCATCGTCGTCGAGGCGCGCGGCGGATTTCGGCAGCGTGTACCGAACGGCGGTGGGGGCTAGGGAGACAGTAAAGCCCTCCCTTCGCGCGATCGGCACCGCTGCGTCTCGTGCCTTTTTGACGTACTGCGCAAGGTCGTCACCCCCCTGCTCAACGTACAAAACGGCCTCTGCGGCCGCTGTTCGGTCCTTTTTGGTAAGGAGCTTTTTTGTGCGCTCCCCCCAAATCACCTTCATGGTGAAGCTGATCTCATTCTCGCGCGGCATCTTAGAATTCAAACCCCCTGCAATAAAGTTCACAATGAAAGATTATCAATGCAGCACGAAGCGAAGCACAACCAGATCACACGCTTGAACGCACACAACATTCGAGACAAGGCATCGAATGCACGACAGCCACTGATAGAGAACGACAAGAACGCAAGAGAGATGGGACAAACATATGACGGCATGCGTTTTCGTAGAGTCCGTACAGGCCAGATGGTTTATGTAAGAGCAGCAAGAATGAGGACGTCGTCTGAATGAAAATGAGCCTGCTGACCGCAAACAAAATTACTTGAGCAGAGGAACGAGAAGCTAAAGTGACCCATGGTTAATCAGGAGTCAGCGCTTGACGAATCGTCGGCGCTGTCGGACTCGTCGGACTCGTCAGAATTGTCGGACTCGTCGGAATTGTCGGACCCATTGGACGAGGTACTACTGCCTGACTTGTTCGATGATTTCCCAGCCTTAACCGTAGGGTTCTTTTTCCGACGTTTCACAGAGTGCTTTCCCCCGGGCTTCTCCGGACGCTTTCGCCCGACCTTGCCGTAGGTAGTCGGCAGCTTGAAGTCGGACTTGTCGAAGGCGATGATGGCTTCGAGAAGGTCGCTCATTTTGCCCTTTTTGGGAAGGCGTCGCTTCATGCTTTGACTCAATACGCATGCGCGAGTGCCGTTTTCAGCAATCTCCTTCGGGGTCAACTGCTCGATTGCCTCCAAGCGTGTCTTCGCGATCTCTTCCCTTGCATCGCGCTTGCGCTGGCTTTCATCAGCAAGATTCTGTTTTCGCTGGGTGTGTGCTTCGAACTCGTCTGCCAGGCGGTGGGACCTTTCAATGCAGTTTTCCCATGAACGGTACACCGTATCACAAAGAGTCGAAACGGCGCAGTCCCGAAGCAGCCACTCGCTGATCTCAGGTTCGTTTCCTCCTCGAATAACAGCTATACCCCTGAGTACCTCATCGGTGACAGTCTGGTTCTTGCAGTCTTCAACAGTCTGCTTCACCACACCTACAGGGGTTTCCGTTAAATTCGGATTGCAGTTCGGGGGTGCGTTGGCTGCATTCGACATGTTGATGTACTTGTCGAATTCTAGGCGCTTGAAATGCCGCACGTATTTCATTACGTGCCCAACCAGAACTTCGGCTTCCTCGGAGACTGCAGTACACTCAATTTCTTGGGGTATGTCGGACTGTCGATGGGGAGCGAGGGCGTCTTTTAAAGCTGCTGCGTATCCAGATAGCTTTGCACCAGGCTTGTCCTCGACAAGGAAAACATCTTCGAGTTCCACAACACCGAACTTCAGCTTCGACTTGGATGCGGTTTCCACCACTCGGATCTGCAACGGGACGACGCATCCGAACCAGTCCTTCTTGCCCTGCACGACCAATTTCTGAAGATCGTGGTCACCCACATTCTTGCAGAGGCAACACAGGATGCTGCACCACGCCTCCTTGACGGTGCCGAGCTGGTCAAGATGCCAAAGCAAGTGCGTCAGAGGATAGCAGAGCGACGTGAACAGCAAGCGGAGGACGCGGAGCTTCGGAAGGAACGACGTGCCCACGAGGGCCTCATACAGCTTGAGGAACCGGTTTGGCACACGCTTCTTTGCTATTGGGCTGGACGCGTACAGCAGGACTTGCCGCGTGGAAAGATAAAGCCGCGCCCACTCGGCAAGAGGTTTTCCCCGAATCTCTTCTGAAAGGCTGTAAGCTCCGGCCGTCAGTGTTGAAAACCGACCGGCTTTGACTGGTGCCCAAAACACGCCTGCTGGGCTCACGCCAGCGTTTTCTTCCAGCCAGTGGTGGAAGGCATCGTTTCCTGCGATGAAATCATACGCCAATGGAATGAGTGATCGCAAAGGAAGGTCGGTCGCCAGACATTTTTGGACGGCTTTGTCAGCAAGGTGCAGGCGATGCACGGGCTCCATGATGACCTCGTCGACGGCCCCACAGGCGTACAACTCACTAGCCGTCGTGAAGAGGCCTCTGTCTGTAACAACCTTCTTCATCCTTGGGAGCAGTGCATCGCCAGGGAGATCGAACCCCAAGGCAAGGAGCGACTCTTGCAGCTTCTGAAAGTAGTCCAGCACGTACTGGAGATACTTCGTCGTCGTTGCTGGATCCTTCTGCCGCACAAGTGCTGCAAGCACAAGCCGCGTCCTCCACCTCTGCTCCATCGTGTCCAGGTACGAGAACGTCAGGCAGAGGATATCCTTGCTCCCCGGAAGCTCTCCTGCATCCCCGGCAATGACGAAGTCACCACCCCCAAGCCGGAGCAGAAACTCCATGTCACCGAGGACAAGGTGCCTACCAAGCGCTCGGCGAACAGCCCTATCGCCTGGAACTGGCCCGCACGGAATGCCGAAAGGCCCAAGTACTAGCTGCGCTAAATTGAATATATGCGAGCTAATGCGAGATACTGGTACCCGAGCCCGTATGCACTCGACAACCTGCTTCCGCAAGTCAGCCCGAACTTCCTGGTCTCCAGCTGCACGGCCTGTCTCGGGCATTTTTTCAGACTAATATTCTTGTTTTTATTCCGATTTCAATATCCTGTCATCAGCACCTTTTTAGCCCCGGAAGAAGGTGCGTTAGTGGGTACGTTGAACCGACCAATCAAGATTGCCTGAGTGTTACGCCGTTAATCAATTACTGCAGTACCCCCCCAATTCACCCAAAAGTTGATCGAGTGTAATCGAGCGTAATCGTTTGGATTAGAATGCAAAGAATCTGTGGCGATAATCTGCATCGCCGACGGCGCGGTTATCTCTTCGCACGTGATGTGTCATGCTTTCGCCTCTTTAGCTCGTCTTGATCGTCGCGCTCAGGCGCGCGTTTGGTGCTTCGCTTCTTCTTCGATTGCTCGTCGAGGTTCATCGGTTGCGCGTCGATTTCTGCTTTTTCCCAGCGCCTGGGCGATGGTCGTGGCGCATCGACGCGTCCTTTGCGTCTTTTCGGTACCGGCTCCGCCGCGGAGTCCGATTGCCGCTTCTTCGCTGGCGTTGGCGCCGTCTTCCCGACCTTCGCTGCTGATGTCGGCGTTGATGTTGCGGGTTCTCGCTCGTCTTCCTCTGCTTCCGGCAGAACGAGCACCACGTTCTCACGTTTCGCCTGTCTCGGCGCTGGCGCGGGACCCTCCGGCTCCGCCTTCCTCTTCTTCGCCGTTGTTTCTTCACCTCTCGCCACGGCCGCCCGGTGGTGCCCTTTCCTGCAGCAGTGCCCGGGTCTCCTACTCCTCAGGTCGGCGTGTTTCTTACAGCCGTCGCACGTCGGCATGCCATGATCGAGGCATCGGTGGTGATGGTTGCGACAGCACTCCGCTGTCGTCTTACACGTGGCGCACTGCGTCATCCGGTGCTCGGCACACATTTTTACGGCTAGGCCATCACCCTCCCTGTGATGGGCCTGGCAGCACCACGCCACCGACTTGCCCCGGCGCTTACACACGTCGCACTTCACCTTTTGGTGCCCGGGGCACACCCGCTCACCCCACTTCTCGTGTCGGGGAATCCCTTCCGGCACGAGCCACGGATCCCCTCCGACGACAGCCGACTTCTTCCCTTTCCTCTTCTCCGTAGTGTCATCGAAGGCCGCCCATCTCGCCGCACGCTCCGCCCTTTCTCTTCCGTACGTCGGGAAAAGGTCCATCCCCCACGCCTCGCCGGTGAACGCATGCCGGCTCGCCTTCAGCTGCGTCTCCAAGATTCCCATCGTCTCCTCGCCGCCGCGGAAAATTGGCCTCATCTCGTAGCCCGTGAGGCATGGGGGGGCCCCTACCGTTCTCAATGAACCTATCTTCTCCAGCTTTCTACCCGGCAGAAGCGGCCCCACCCCTTTCCGCTCAAGCGCTTCCCCGATCGTTTTCAGCATCCGCGCCAACATTCTCGCACGGATACACAGCGGCGTCCCACCTGTCGTCGCCACTAAACTGCCCGGTAGATCGAGCCCGGTGTACACTTCGAAGTCTACTGCGAGCTCTGCCGTCGAGACGTCACCCGCTACCGACCAGCACATCCCATCCAGCCAATACTGCAGCGCCCGGAACCACCTCTCTCCTGCTACCGCCGTGAAGGTCCCCGGTCCAGCGATCGCTTCGAAATTCAGCCGGCGCGGGGGGCAGTCGTCAGGGTGCAGTTGTCTCCAGGGGTGGCCGACTGCCCGGTCTCTTCCTTCTCTCTCCAGCCGTCGTCTCTCTTGCATGACTTCCGCCATGAATGTGTGCAGCACTTCGATGTTGATCCGACTTCCCTTCGGCAGAATCCCGTGTTCTTGCAGGCACGGAGGCCAAGTCGAGCGATCTGCGTCAACAATTTCGGCATACTGCTGTTGCATTCGGATTCGTTCATACGCCCGGCACTGCCACCAAATGTGGCCCAGAGTTTCTTCCGTCGCCTCGTCACAGCGTCTGCACAGCCCGTCACCTCCCCACAGCTTGGCAGCATGTGATTCCGTCATCACCGACCCTGCTACGACCTCGGCAACGTCCCGCGCGGCCGTCAGCGTTGTCGACGCCTTCAGCCCGTAGGCATTCGTCGCGGTGTAGTCGACACCCGCCCGTACCCCTCCGAAGTTTGTGCGCCTCTTCTCGAGCTCCCCTAGTCGCCAGCCGTGAATCGCCTTTCTCAGGGTGTGCCCTCGCTCCCCCTTACTCTGTCGCACCAGCCTCAGCACATTCCCTGCCTCGTCCTCGGCGTCGTCGAGATCTTCTGTCCATCGTATACCGAGCTTCTTTGCATGCTCGGCCGCAATACCGATCGGTCCCCATGCGCGGATTCTGCTGCCATACGCCCTTCGAACTGTTGCGACGCGGGCCCTCCATACCGGCCTCTTTCGGCACACTTCTGCGATCATGCCGAGCGACCGATATGGCAGCACTGTGTAGGGGTCGAGCATGTGGGCCTTGTTTAGAATGCCCAACACGGCCTCCTGTGCCCGATGCAGCCTCACCGGGTCCCAGACGCCTCTGAGCAATGCTGCGGTGAACTTCCCCAGCCCCCGCACCGTCGGAAGCGCGAACTCCGAGCCGTATGTCGCCGCCGGTAGAACCGCCATCGCCGCTAGCCCCGACCTCTGCGCCCTCGAGATCGGTAAGGCACCCAACCGTTCGGCCTCCTCTGCACGCTGGTCGTAGCGCAGGTCCGTTGTTCTGCGTGTCCGCTTCGTGCCGACCAGACATCCTACGATTGTAAGCTCTTCCTTCGTCACGATGTCGGTGCCACCCATCTTCAACTTCGCTTCGTACCCCTTCGGCGTCCCGAAAGCGAACGTCTTCGGTATCCCGTTCGACATGCCGGTGTTCGCACAAAACCTGTCGACTTCCACAGCGTAATCGAGCGTAATCGAGTGTAATCGAGTGTAATCGACGCGTAATCGAGCTAAAGTCATTTTCAGGGGGGCTAGGTGAATTGGCTCATATGTACTATAATGGGTAACTCTAAGAAAGTGTGTACTATAATGGGAAATTGACCCCCCCGCCTTCATCACCGTCATCATCACCGTCGCCAAGACGTCATCAACGGGGAACATCATTGGACCCAACTTCTTGGACCCAACTTCTTGGACCCAACTTCTTGGACCCAACTTCTTGGACCCAACTTCTTGGACCCAACTTCTTGGACCCAACTTCTTGGACCCAACTTCTTGGACCCAACTTCTTGGACCCAACTTCTTGGACCCAACTTCTTGGACCCAACTTCTTGGACCCAACTTCTTGGACCCAACTTCTTGGACCCAACTTCTTGGACCCAACTTCTTGGACCCAACTTCTTGGACCCAACTTCTTGGACCCAACTTCTTGGACCCAACTTCTTGGACCCAACTTCTTGGACCCAACTTCTTGGACCCAACTTCTTGGACCCAACTTCTTGGACCCAACTTCTTGGACCCAACTTCTTGGACCCAACTTCTTGGACCCAACTTCTTGGACCCAACTTCTTGGACCCAACTTCTTGGACCCAACTTCTTGGACCCAACTTCTTGGACCCAACTTCTTGGACCCAACTTCTTGGACCCAACTTCTTGGACCCAACTTCTTGGACCCAACTTCTTGGACCCAACTTCTTGGACCCAACTTCTTGGACCCAACTTCTTGGACCCAACTTCTTGGACCCAACTTCTTGGACCCAACTTCTTGGACCCAACTTCTTGGACCCAACTTCTTGGACCCAACTTCTTGGACAATTTCTGTGGCCGAAAAATGCGCTCGCCGGGAGTCGAACCCGGGCCGCTCGCTTGGAAGGCGAGAATACTGACCGTTATACCACGAGCGCTTACGCCTCTTTTTTTTTTTTTTGAGTAAGCAACTACGGAAGACATGCAGGGGGCGAGAACTGCATTTACTTGTACGGGCAAGTCGTTCTTTTGTTCCTTTTGTCAAACTAGGAAAGAAGAAGGACGGACTCTTCCTGTGCATGGAGTAGAACTCCGACCGTGACTCATGCCACCATCGCCAGATAGTCGTTGTTAGGATAGCTTCCCCTTAGGCTGCTAAGTTGTCTGTCGGTAAAGATCGTCAGTCGAATCAGATTCGAACATTGTAGTGGCAGCGACAATAATCAATTCAATCTCTTAGTGTTATGTAGAAGGACCACCAACGAAAAGTTGATGGAACGCAGGCTGGGAGGACATGTGGAGGGACTAGAACTTAGGTCAGCCAGAGAAGGGGCGTTGCCCAGAACTGAGTCTACAACGTAGGGGGAGAAGGAGCATTCAGACAGTACCAGATTGTGACCAATCCATTAACAGAATCCGTTTCGTGAGTACAAGCGGCGAACTAACAGTAATCCGATCACTGAGAACATTGTAAAATATCCAATCACTGAGTAAGTTTGTAGAAGGATCCACCAACGTAAAGCTGATGGAAGCGCAGAATCAGGAGAGCGGTCAGGGGATACTTACCCAGTATGTCCCGCAAGGTCCATTTCTGCCTCGGCCAACGGAGAAGGTCGAGGTATCTGGCTGTGACCCGGCATTTTGTGAATAGGTGTTCGTAGGAGAAGCCGGAGCCACAAGCCCAGCAGTGCCCTTTATTGGATGCCGACAGTCCGGGGACAAATGACTCAGCGCAGAGGTGCCCGCAGAAATCTTGCATTCTCAGGTGAACGCTTGGGGACTGGTTGACTCGAAGCAGCGAGCCTCGGTTCAATTTCAATTTCAATTTCAACATTTGGAAACCGCACCCGGGTTAGGCTTGGGGATACGGTGCTAAGGTTCCTTGTGCCTTCTCTTCATCCTTGGGGCGTTTGTTTGTTTTCTGTTTCCTTTCGTTCGTTCTTGGTATGGTTGTGGGGGGGTTCAGTGGGATTGTTTCTTGCCCGCCCTCCCCTTGTTTCTTGCCGCTCTTCTGGTAATGATGTCCTGGCGTGCCAGGCTTTACCAGTCGCGGTCGGTGTGTTTCCGGCGATTGTCGCGCTGTCAGTTGCCTGTGATAGTAATTTGTCAAGGGTTTGCTTTGGTTCGCTGCTGATATGCTGCTTGGCTCTGCGTGTTGTGTGCAGTGATGGTTGTTTTTCCTTGGTTTTGTTGTGGCTTCGTCCTTCGCTCGCCCTCCCTTTCCGGTGCGGTGTTCTGACGTCTTTTGGTAACCCTGGCGTGCCAGGTTTGCCTGTTGAGTCGGTCTTCCGTGTCGGTCGGGGGGGGTTTGCTTTCGCTTCTGTTGTTGTCGGGCGCGTGGCGCTGTTTCGCTGCCGCTGCCCGTCCTGCTGCCTTCGCTCTTGTGGGTTGTTGTTGAGCGTGGTGCGTGTAGCACTGAAACGGGGGGTTAATACGTTGTCTGTTGTTTTGGCAGGACTCGGCTTCTCTTGCGTGCTTGGGGGGGGGGCGTTGTTATTGGTTCTGGTTTTGTGGGACAAGGTAAGGGAAAGGTATTTCTTTTTCGGCAGTTGGTGGGGGGTATTTTTTGGACTTGTTGTGCGGCTCTCCCTTCCGGGCGGTGTTCTGACTTCTGTTGGTAAACCCTGGCGTGCCAGGGTTTGCCTGTTGAGTCGGTCCTCCGCTTCGGTCGGGGGGGGCTGGTTTGGTTGCTGCTTGTCTCTGTTTCGCTTTGCGGCGCTGTTGCGTGGTGCGGTCCGTTGGGCGCTTCGCCTGCCTCTACTTTGTTCTTCCTTCCGGGGCCTTTGAGCTTGCTGCTTGTCTCTGTTTCGCTTTGCGGCGCTGTTGCGTGGTGCGGTCCGTTGGCCTGGTCGCTTCCGGCAGCGTCAGAAACACTGGGCTGGTGTTTCCGACGCTGTTCTATCCCGTGCTCATTGTCCGCTCTCGGCCCGGAGGGTTGTCTTTTTTTTGTTTTGGTTGCTAATGCACTGTTCTTGTGTTGCAGCTACCTGTCTGCCTCAGTGACCGCTCCTGTGCTCACTCTGCGTGGTGCGGTCCGTTGGCCAGGTCGTCTCCGGCAGTCGGAAACACCGGGCTGGTGTTTCTGACGCTGTTCTATCCCGTGCTCATTGTCCGCTCTCGGCCCGGAGGGTTGTCTTTTTTTGTTTTGGTTGCTAATGCACTGTTCTTGTGTTGCAGCTACCTATCTGCCTCAGTGACCGCTCCAGTGCTCACTCCACCCTTTTGGACCTTCCTATGGTCAGGTGGGTGTGCTGTCGGTGCACCGAGTCTACCCTTCGTTGGTAGTCGTGTTCGGTCGCGGCGCTGTTGCGCTGCTGCGGTGGTACTTTTGTTTGCCTTCTTTTCTTTCCCCTCTCTTTTCTTATTGTTCTCAGGTGCTGTTCGGTCCGGTGACCGGCTGCGTCCGTGTCGGCGTGCGGGCTTCGGCTGTTCGTCGGCGCCTGCGTCTCCGTTGTCGTGCTGCCGGTTTACTGCTGCCGCCTTGCGGCGGTTGGTCGGTGGCCGTGGGGACTGTGTAGTGCCGGGTGTGTGCGTCTGGTGTTGGACTGCGCCGTCAGCGTACTGATTCGCGCTTCGCACTCAGCAGCCCTGTTGCGCCTGCACCGGCGGTCGGGTGAGGTTGCTTTGCACGGATGTGCCGGGTGTGTTGCCGCCTCAGTCTTCCGACCCGGCCCGAACTATGCCCATCCTTCGGCATCCTCGGAGCTTGATCCCTCGAGGTCGAAGGTGTTGTCGACGCCATTGGTAGCTGCTGCCGCCATGTTGCCGTCGAGTTCCGGTGTGCCGGGCTCAGGTGGGTCTTCGTAGACCTCGTACTTCGGCACAAGCCCCACGGCCTGAAGGTACGCGAGGGCTGCTTCAGGGAGCTCGAAGAGCAGCGGCCAAAGCAGCTTGTGCCTTTCCCTGGGTGTCGGCTTTTCCCTTGGTGTGTCCGGGATGGCCTTGTGGACCCGTCTCCACATGGTCGCTCTCTCGTCGCCCCCGATTCTGCATTCCAGGAAAAGGTGTGTTAGGGGGCAGATCGGCGTGGCGTCGCAAAGCTGGCATGGGCGGGTTGCTTGCCTCTCTTCTGCTGCGAGATCCATCCAGTCGTCCCGGTAGCAGTTCCTGAGGAGTTGGTGGTGTCCCGTGCGAAGCTGGCGGATCTCGCGCTCGGCTCGCCTCGTCAGGTGTGCCGTTTTTGGGACCTTCCGTCCTCGGACCAACTGCGTGTACGGCAGCGGCCCGCCCGGTTGGTACGGGGATTCCCGCATTGAAGCCGCGTGTAGTGCCTCCCAGGCGTGCTCGCGGTACCGGGCCTTCGCGGTTCCTACCGTCATCGGCGGCTGCGTTTCTTCTCCGGTCTGCGAGACGCCCTGCTTCGCTAGCCCGTCCGCCTCTTCGTTCCCTGCTAGTCCGCAGTGGCCGTAGACGAACTGGAGTACTGGTGTATACCCCTTCGCAACCAGTTTCTCGAGCGCCTGCCAGATTCGGACGTTGTCCCGTTCTTGCTGTTTGTGCGGACCTTGGGACAGCACGTTCAGAAGGGAGCTGGAGTCGCTGAGCACCCAGATGTGTCTGCTGGTAGGCTCTCCTTCGAGTACCTCCCTCTTTCCCAGTTTCAGCTCCAGCGATTCCAGCGCAATTTTCATCGCCACTTGCTCCGCGCGGTAGCTGGTTGCCCACTTACCGGCCTGACGGCTTAGGCGGGTCCCTTTCATCGGCGTCGCGTCTCTCCAGCTTTCTTCTCGGCGGTAGTACACCACGAGACCTGCGCCACCCCACCTCGTGACCTCGTCGGTTGTTACGGTTGTACCGTGGAGCAGCTGGTACTGTGCGTGTCTTCTCTTCAGCGCCGCAACCGATCCGTCCGTCCAGACGATGTATGTCGGGGATGGCAATCCGTCGAGGACTGCCTCTGCCTTTCTCCGGTTTTCCTCGGCGCTTTTCGACTTCTTTGGAAGTGAAGCGCAGATGTGGAGCTCTGGTGGCGGCTTCCAAGGTGGGAAGGGATTTGGTGCGTGCTTCTCCCGCCGTGGCTTCGATGTTCGCGCCGTCTTCTTGAGGATGAGGAAGGACTGCGGGAGGGTGTCGTTGGTTCGTCGCGGATGCAGCACGTCCTTCCACATGGTCTTCGTGGCCATCTTTTCCGCCAGCGCGCCTGTCCTGAGGTCGGTTATCGACCTGATTGGCAGCATTCGTGCCTCGGTGAGGACAGCTTCCGTCAACGTCGTCTTCTTGCAGCCAACCACGGCGCAGAGTGCGGTTCGATGCAGGCACTCTATCCTGTCCACGTCCTTCTTCGATGCATAACGGATGTAGACTGCCATGCCGTAGGTTAAGACCGGCAGGGCGTATGCCATGTAGAGGGCTCTGAGCACTTCGGTCTTGTGGCCCCACTTCGTCCCGGATACCAGCTGTACCAGATTTACCCTCCGCCCAGCGCTCTGCAGTATGCGATCTATGTGAGCTGTGAAGTTCAGTCTGTCGTCGATCGTCAGCCCCAGGAGTGTTACCTTGTCCTTCCACTGAAGGTCTGACACCACCGTGAACTCTATGGGGTTTTGGGCCGTCTCCCCGATTCGATGGATATTTCGTCTCCATTGCGGTTGCGTTGTCGTTGGCACTCCGCCGATTGACACTATCCTCTTCTTGTTGTGTGGGCTGGATGGATCGATGTAGCGGAGCGCCCCATCTTGCTCGTGTGCCTTCCTGCCGAATTCGGTTGGTGCCTCAGTGACTTTTTGGTGCGAGTTCGGGAAGGTGATCAGAGGTGGGTGGACCCTCCTTCGCATGTTCGCGGGTCGGTTGCCAGACTTGTCGATCGGGCGGAATTGAACAGCCTCCGTCTTCTTGTACGCCAGGTCCATCTTCGCCTCGGAGGCCCAGGTTGAGAGTGCGTTTACCACTCGTTGGACTGTTTCTTTGAACCCTGCCGCCGAGCGACCAGCCACTACTACCCCCACGTCGTCGGCGAATAGAGATGGGGTCACGCTATTTGGATTGGTGCGTGTTGGTTTCGGCATCGTGGACAGCTTTTCGCCGAGGTCGTCGATGTACAAGAGGAATAACACTGGTCCGAGCACAGTTCCCTGGGGGACTCCACTTTCGAGTGTCACCTCTTCGCCGTATTTTCCCTCTACCCGGAACTTTGCCTTCCTGTCCTGCAAGAAGGCCTCGACCCACCTCACTATCTTCGGCGGAATGCCGCGACGCTTCATGATCGCGATGAGTCTGTCGTGATCTACCGTGTCGAATGCCTTTGCGAGGTCGAACACGAGTAGGCAAGTGTGGCATTCGTCCCGGAGGCTGCGGTCAACGGTCGTCACGGTCTTGAACAGCTGTTCTTCTGTCCCCCTTCCTTTCCGGAAGCCACCTTGGCACTCCGTGAATGGTCGGACGTGAGGGTAGCTGTCTCCTTCGATGATGAAATCGAGCCTTTCCCTGATCACCGTTTCCATGATCTTTGCCGCGACGCTCGTCAGCGAGATTGGGCGGTATCCTGCTGGTTCGGACTTGTCTTTTCCCGGCTTCGGAAGGGGTATGGCATGAGCCTCTTTCCACGGCTTTGGGATCGTCGCGTTGTCCCACGACGCGTTGATTACCTTCAGTAGTGCCTGGAGGGTGCCCTTCTCCATCGCTTTGTAAACTTGGGGGCAGAGGCCTTCCGGGTCGGTTGATGCCTTCGCTTTGAGCTTCTCGACTGCTCTCTCTATTTCGGCTAGAGTGATCGGGCCTTCGGCTTCGTTGTTCGCGGTTTCCTGGCGTTTTCCGGATGGCGTCGCAGGCTCCGTCGTCGGTGTTGAACCCGTCTTCTTCTTGCAGACTTCGGTGTTATGCTGGGTTTTATTTGTGGTTTCCTGGCGAGGTTCCTGTTCTGTTCTGTCTGGCGGAACTTTTTCTGCAGCCTAGGCGTGGCTAGACGGCCTAATCCTGCAGGTAGTACAGGGGTTCATTGTACCCGCTGTTTACTCCGTTGTTTGTTTGGTCCTACCTCCAAGGAATCGAAGCTAGGGCTTGCTTCCGGGAGCTTATCCCCGAACGCCTGGAAAGTCTCTCTGGTGGGATTCGAACCGTCGTTGTTCACCTCATAGAGGTAATTTGGTCCCTCGTCCTACCGACTCAGCCAGGTGTACCCCTGGCTCGGCAATTCAATTTCAATTTCAAAAATTTGGAAACCGCACCCGGGTTAGGCTTGGGGATACGGTGCTAAGGTTCCTTGTGCCTCCTCTCGGCGAATATGGCCTTAACACTGAAAGGTGTCGTCGAAGGCAGTCACTCTCAGATGCGCTCGATGTTCACTGACCTCCAGACTGAAATAAGAATGAAGAAAAACAACACCGCCGTAACCAACACCGACTCCCCGAGGGCCCAAATTCAGAGCGCCAAGACTGGACCGAAAAGAAGCAGAGATTCGACTTCTCCGGAATCCGAGACTAAGTCCTTGGCTGCTGCGAAGAAAGGCCCGAAGCTTCACAACAACTCCGCCAAGTGACCCAGCTTGCAACGAAACTTGGATTCTAAACCATCTCCTGCCTATCATCGCCGAGCTTTCCAAACAAAACTAGATCCTGACTCCACCCACAACTGTCCACGTATCCCCTTCTTGAGTTCCAGAAGCTGTACCTCGTGCTCCCCGCGGACGAACCCACACGGCCTGCTACTACTGAGATGTGGTGATATTCACCCCCACCCTGGCCCGGTGACAACAGCCTGTTACCTCGGACTTCGCTTTCTAATTTTCAACTGCAATAGCTGGGTCCGGAGACGTGACTTTATTCTGGATCTAATTGCCAAGCACGGCATTGATGTTGTACTCTTACAAGAAACCAACCTCCCCTCCGACGTTACAGTGACCGTACTTGGTTTCAACGTTGAGCAACAAGCCAGAATAATTGAACGTAACCCGGGCTCCAGCAGTCGTAGAGTAAGTGGAGGGCTAATCACCCTTGTTCGGAACACTATCGCGTACCGGCGACTTGTCTACAGCTCTCCCTGCGCCGACGATGCGACGGAACGACTTGATGTTGAACTCGCTCTACCTGACGACCGAAGACTCTTAGCTGTCAATATCTACAAACCACCCATACCGCCCTACTCTAGACATGACTCGCGTACAGATCACTTTGATCCTCAGTATCTCCCGTTCAGCAATGCTGTTATTGCTGGTGATTTCAACTTGCACCACCCGCTCTGGGAGGCACAATCACTTCCAAACACGCGGAGTTCGTCTCTCGCGAACTGGATCCTTTGCTCCGACCTGACTGTTTGCAACAATCCTGCTGTATCAACTCGACCACACTCGTCGACATCGCCTGACTTGGTTCTTTCACCGCACGGCCTAGATTTCACATGGAAGACGCTCGACGTAAATGGAGGTTCCGATCACGCACCAATGATTCTCAACATTCCCTCCAACCATAGCTGTCAGCCACAAGGTAGCCACTAGTGGCTAATTGGGAGCCACAAAGTAGCCACAAACCTTGTGGCTACCTTTGTGGCTAATTATGCAAAATTTTGATACCCAGGAAAACCACGTGAAACTAGTTTTTTCGGCCAGAAAATGCATCTAAAACACAATTTCTGATGATTTTGACAGGTTTTTGGGCCCGAATTTGGGTAAGCTGCTTCGCCCTGGCCTCGTATCCTCAGCCGCGAGTCAGCGGCAACGTTGGCAACTCTATCAGTAACTTCGTACAACACTGCGAGTAATTCAAGGCTTGAAAAGTTCAGAAAACAACAACAAGCTGCTGCATCTTGCCAACACGGTCGCAGCACCAATGCTAATGCCATAGTTCTGGTACATTTTGAGTCAGAGAGTGCACCGGAGGAAGACGAACCCGTCGAAAGCGATGTTGATATTTCAGACCGCAGAGTCAGTACGAAGCTGCCAATGCTTCTGTTGCCAAGTTTTGGAGCAGGCAAGGAATCAATTTAGTTCAAAGGGTCGATTGTCCGCAAACCCGTTTCAGTTGCGGGGTGCATAGTCTCCAACTTTTCCTGCTAAAGGACCCAAACCACGCCGGTGACAGCCGTACTAGTAACGACGATGCACTGATATTCTAAGTACCCAAGGTTAAACAGGACAGCAACGACCCAGCAAACGGAGCATTTCACAATTACGACAACTCTTCTACTCGGTACCCCGTCACCAGCGAGTTTGCTTGCTTGCTTGCAAAGTGCACAGAGCTCGCAACTTCACACGGCAGCAGGCATAGTTACTATGATAGTACAGCAGGAGCACACTGACAGTGTGACTGACTCCCTGTAACAGCTGTCACTGAGTGGCACTGTTACACTTGTTGCAATCAGCGTCCGAAAGAGTTCAAGGAGGAGCCAAAGATCCGAGAAAAGTAGCGGGGGCAATCTCTCACACGTCTTGGAAATTCCTCGCAGGCTCCTGTAGCACAGGCCCAGCCAAGGCACAAGGGAAAGTTGAAAGTGACTGACTTGCGACAATACCAGTCCAGCAGGGCAGCACGGGCCGCAGGCCCGCGGCAGGGAGCTCAAGCTCAGTCACCATCCGCCAGCTCCTGACTATTATCAGACGGCTGCCACGTTTTCTTTGCAGCTTTCTGGCAGCATTCAAATCTGTTTGGCTGCGGCGGTACTTGCCGCTCTCTCCCACTCCTCCTCTGGGGTCATTCAAGAGGCTCGGAGAGCGCCGGTCGCTGGTTGAGAGGCCCTCTCAGAGGGTTTCAGGACAGAAATGGTAAGCGCTTTGCAAGTAGAATGGGTCTGTCACTCTCGCCAACCTGAATTATGCATGATTCTGTGTGCATAATGCCTACTACTACTTTAGTAGCAGTAGCGGTTTAGTAAACCGTTTACCAATGGTACCCCAGGGTGCGCAACCAGGATGCCGAGCCCAGGGTGTAGCAACTAACCCGTATTCTGGCCCAAAACCCTGTCAAAATCGTCAGAAAACGTGTTTCAGATGCATTTTCTGGCCGAAAAAGTTAGTTCCACGCGGTTTTCCGTGATACCAAAATTTTGCATAATTAGCCACAAAGGTAGCCACAAGGTTTGTGGCTACTTTGTGGCTAAATGGGGCCACAATGTGGCAACCTTGTGGCTGACAGCTATGCTCCAACCTCACCCGTCCTACAGTGAAGCCGAAGCCGTTCAGGTGGAACAAGGCAGATTGGGAAGCTTTTGGCTCTTCTGCTGACCTACTGCTTGAAGGCCTCCCGGTCAACGACATTGCTCAAATATCCAAACGCTTCTCGGCGTCCTTACGTGCTGCTAGGGATCGCCATATACCGACTTCGACATCCAGACGTGGTCATGCCTGGTTCACCAGCGAAGTGCGTACTGCGATTGAAGAAAGGGATCGTCTACGCGCAGACCTTGCTGATCGTAACAGACCGCCTGATGACGTTAGAATCCAGCTCAAGGCCGCACAGCAGAAGATAAATCGCCTCATCAACCAAGCCAAGTCTGATCACATTAGCAGGACGGCAGCCTCGCTTTCCCGAACCTCCACCATGTCTGACTTTCACAGGCTAATGCAGTCCGCTGATGATGTGGAGAATGACCCTGTTATCCCACCACTCCTTATTAATGGTCAATTTGAGTATGACGACAGAGCAAAGGCATCAGAAATGGGCAGCCACTTAGCAGCTACATGCTCAGGGCAAACGAACACTTTGCCGATTGACTCCTCTACTCACCAACTGGACTTCTCATTCCTTCCGTCGGAGCTTGACGCGGCTATTGATGAACTCAAACCTTCGACCAGCCTTGGCCCTGATGGGGTCAATAACCTGATGCTCATCCACCTTGGCGATCGCTCAAAGCAAGTTTTGTTGCGGCTGATAAACCTCACGTGGTCAAAGGGAGTTGTGCCTCCCAATTGGAAAGAGGCGCACATTCTGATGCAGATTAAACCTGGTAAGACACCGGAGAACGTTGACTCTTATCGCCCTATCGCTTTGACAAGCTGCGTTGCGAAACTGGCAGAGAGGATGGTACTGGTTCGTCTCAACCGGGCGCTGCTGGACAGTCCAATCCACCCGTCGCAAGCAGGATTCCAGAAGGGGCGCTCCGCAGAAGAGCAAATAGGAACTGTACAACACGCTTTGGCCCAAGCACGCGTTGCAGGAAAGAAGTCTGCGCTTCTACTCCTGGATATCTCGAAGGCTTTCGACAAGGTCGATAAGACCATACTGGGAAACCAGCTTGGCGCGAAGTCCATTTCGGGACGTTTGAAACGTTGGATCTTGCACTTTCTGCATGGCCGCCGCGCGGCTGCCAAGGTGAATGGGGTACTAGGTAAATTCTTTAGCATCGTGAAAGGTGTTCCCCAGGGGACTGTGCTGGCTCCAACCCTCTTCCTCTGTTACATTGACCCGTTGGCTGAGAGACTCGAAGCCCTCATTCCCGGTCTGGTTTTCACGCTCTTTGCTGATGATCTAGCGGTTGTCTGCAGCGCCTTTTCTGATGAAGAATTGCAGACACTTGCCCAAAAAGTCACCGCTGTCGTCGATGAGTGGGCACAGGAGTTTCAGATGGACATGTCGGTGAGCAAGACGCATCTCATCTATTACCCGGTACTTCCGTCTGATCCCATTACGACCATTGCTGTTCACTTCCCATCAACCGCTGCCAACTCCCGACTCTCGCTTCAGGTCTTCAGTGATCTCGGCCTGCATCCTTCTGATCTCATTGACGCTGCGACTTGTACATTTCGCCTCTCGGCCAAGGCAAAAAAGTTCAACGACCCACACCTCACGTCTATTGATGGCCACCGAATCCTCCAGTGCAATGGTTTAGATGTTACAAGCCTTGCAACTATCCGTGATCCGCTCTATGCCTTCCAAAACGTCCTCCTTACGTCCGCCCCGCTGCTCTCAAATGTTAGATCTGCGCGCTTCCTAGGGGTCATCTTTGACTCGAGCCTGACGTTCACTGATCATGTCTCGAACATCCGGTTACGCTTTAACGCAAGACTGTCCAACATGAAGAGCATCGCGAACGCAATTACCTCAGCTCAATCGAGGTCACTCAGATCCCTCTACCTTGCGTACGTTCTCCCCGTCTTCCTCTATGGCATCGGCGTGTACGGTCCGTGCCTGCTGAATCATGATTTTCACCTGATGAAAATGGACCACCACCGTGCCCTTCGCATCATCACAGGGCTCCCAACCTCAACATCAACGCACTCTCTCTGCCTCGAAGCTGACGTAGTTCCTCTGGAGATTTACCGCACTAAACTTTTGTGCACGCTGTATGAACGAATACGACGTCTTCCGCGAACACGTGGTCATGATATCTGTGTCAGATATCTCCCGGCTCCGACAACGTGGTCCCATGCAGCTCGTGAAGAACTCGCTTCGACTGGGCTATTGAACGTGCGTCCGCAGAATCTCTTGCCTCCGACCTCGTGCTCTTCCCTTGAAGTCCCAGACTCAATCCACATCATTACTACGTGTCCGGGTATTTCGAAATCTTCCAGTGCTGCCCAAAAACGGAAGTCGTTCGAACTCTCCCTTGAGTCGCTGCCTGATCGAGACGTCACCGTCTTCACGGATGCGTCCAAAGCGCCACGTGAACACAACACTGGCTCTGGCTGCCTCATCATCACACGCAATGCGATCACCGAAGAAGTCCTGCGCAACTTTCCGCGACGCCTGTTGGGACTACGGATATATGTGAAGCGCGTATCCTCCTGCTCCCTGCACCTGATGACGAGTGGTGGCAGATTTGCGACGATATTCCGTGCTGAGCTAATTGCAGTTTTCATTGGCGTGCATGCGATTCAATACTTTTTGCCCAATACGCTTGGATCGAGGGCACTCCTTCTCTCCGACTGCCAATCGGTACTAAGAACTCTCGAAAAAGGATTAAGACAAAACGATGAGATAGCAAGTTCCATCCACCTGATATTACGTGATACCGTAGCAGAAAACGTCACCCTGAAGCATGTGCCTGCACATTGTGGTATTTGGGGAAACGAACAAGCAGATGCAATTGCAAATAGGGCTCGCTCCCAAACGGGTGACACCTACACGCGCCTTGATCTGCAGTCTGCCAAAGCAAGAATTGCTGAGAACCTTTTCAGCTGCTGGCTCAACGATCGTCCCAAAAATTTCCACTATGCAGCAACACGGGGACTCCTGCCCACTAAACTGCCAACAGTTCTGTCCAGGCAGGCAGAACTACAACTTTTTGCTTTGCGTACGGGCCACTCACCCTTGAACAAGCACTTCCTTCGAAACGACGATAGATGCTATGACCTTCTACAAGGACTATGTTGGCACTGTCACCAAAACACGAGTAAACCCATGCTTGAACACATAGTTCTCCACTGTCCGTCGATAGACAATTTCAGACGTGACTGCCTTAGATTCCCCTACCCCACGCACCTGCCCCATGTGTTTACAGCCAAGAATTGTGTAGGCCTCCTTCTGTTCCTCCAGATGACGCGAGACATAGTCGTCTTCCCCATACTTCAACTTAAACTGAAGCAACCAGTTTCCTGCCGACATACCCACAACCGGGTTTAGAACAAAACAAGATCCTCCTGTAAATGACTCACCCGCTATCTTAAACGATAGTGAGAACTAGATAACCTCAATTGCCTTCCGCTCGAAGTTTCACTAACGTCCCTAGGGGAATTGCCCCCAAGTCCAGGTCAGCTTCTGGTGTATTCGTTCATTCGCTTGCCCAGTCTCCCAACTGACCGCTGGCTTTCCAGCCATGTCTCGTTAAATCGTCACTCCGCTGGGAAGTCAGTCCCGAAAAAAAAAAAAAAAAAAAAAAAAAAAAATTCAATTTCAATTTCAATTTCAAAAATTTGGAAACCGCACCCGGGTTAGGCTTGGGGATACGGTGCTAAGGTTCCTTGTGCCTCCTCTTCATCCTTGGGGCGTTTGTTTGTTTTCTGTTTTCTTTGGTTCGTTCTTGGTATGGTTGTGGGGGGGTTCAGTGGGATTGTTTCTTGCCCGCCCTCCCCTTGTTTCTTGCCGCTGTTTTGGTAATGATGTCCTGGCGTGCCAGGCTTTACCAGTCGCGGTCGGTGTGTTTCCGGCGATTGTCGCGCTGTCAGTTGCCTGTGATAGTAATTTGTCAAGGGTTTGCTTTGGTTCGCTGCTGATATGCTGCTTGGCTCTGCGTGTTGTGTGCAGTGATGGTTGTTTTTCCTTGGTTTTGTTGTGGCTTCGTCCTTCGCTCGCCCTCCCTTTCCGGTGCGGTGTTCTGACGTCTTTTGGTAACCCTGGCGTGCCAGGTTTGCCTGTTGAGTCGGTCTTCCGTGTCGGTCGGGGGGGGTTTGCTTTCGCTTCTGTTGTTGTCGGGCGCGTGGCGCTGTTTCGCTGCCGCTGCCCGTCCTGCTGCCTTCGCTCTTGTGGGTTGTTGTTGAGCGTGGTGCGTGTAGCACTGAAACGGGGGGTTAATACGTTGTCTGTTGTTTTGGCAGGACTCGGCTTCTCTTGCGTGCTTGGGGGGGGGGCGTTGTTATTGGTTCTGGTTTTGTGGGACAAGGTAAGGGAAAGGTATTTCTTTTTCGGCAGTTGGTGGGGGGTATTTTTTGGACTTGTTGTGCGGCTCTCCCTTCCGGGCGGTGTTCTGACTTCTGTTGGTAAACCCTGGCGTGCCAGGGTTTGCCTGTTGAGTCGGTCCTCCGCTTCGGTCGGGGGGGGCTGGTTTGGTTGCTGCTTGTCTCTGTTTCGCTTTGCGGCGCTGTTGCGTGGTGCGGTCCGTTGGGCGCTTCGCCTGCCTCTACTTTGTTCTTCCTTCCGGGGCCTTTGAGCTTGCTGCTTGTCTCTGTTTCGCTTTGCGGCGCTGTTGCGTGGTGCGGTCCGTTGGCCTGGTCGCTTCCGGCAGCGTCAGAAACACTGGGCTGGTGTTTCCGACGCTGTTCTATCCCGTGCTCATTGTCCGCTCTCGGCCCGGAGGGTTGTCTTTTTTTTGTTTTGGTTGCTAATGCACTGTTCTTGTGTTGCAGCTACCTGTCTGCCTCAGTGACCGCTCCAGTGCTCACTCTGCGTGGTGCGGTCCGTTGGCCAGGTCGTCTCCGGCAGTCGGAAACACCGGGCTGGTGTTTCTGACGCTGTTCTATCCCGTGCTCATTGTCCGCTCTCGGCCCGGAGGGTTGTCTTTTTTTGTTTTGGTTGCTAATGCACTGTTCTTGTGTTGCAGCTACCTATCTGCCTCAGTGACCGCTCCAGTGCTCACTCCACCCTTTTGGACCTTCCTATGGTCAGGTGGGTGTGCTGTCGGTGCACCGAGTCTACCCTTCGTTGGTAGTCGTGTTCGGTCGCGGCGCTGTTGCGCTGCTGCGGTGGTACTTTTGTTTGCCTTCTTTTCTTTCCCCTCTCTTTTCTTATTGTTCTCAGGTGCTGTTCGGTCCGGTGACCGGCTGCGTCCGTGTCGGCGTGCGGGCTTCGGCTGTTCGTCGGCGCCTGCGTCTCCGTTGTCGTGCTGCCGGTTTACTGCTGCCGCCTTGCGGCGGTTGGTCGGTGGCCGTGGGGACTGTGTAGTGCCGGGTGTGTGCGTCTGGTGTTGGACTGCGCCGTCAGCGTACTGATTCGCGCTTCGCACTCAGCAGCCCTGTTGCGCCTGCACCGGCGGTCGGGTGAGGTTGCTTTGCACGGATGTGCCGGGTGTGTTGCCGCCTCAGTCTTCCGACCCGGCCCGAATTATGCCCATCCTTCGGCATCCTCGGAGCTTGATCCCTCGAGGTCGAAGGTGTTGTCGACGCCATTGGTAGCTGCTGCCGCCATGTTGCCGTCGAGTTCCGGTGTGCCGGGCTCAGGTGGGTCTTCGTAGACCTCGTACTTCGGCACAAGCCCCACGGCCTGAAGGTACGCGAGGGCTGCTTCAGGGAGCTCGAAGAGCAGCGGCCAAAGCAGCTTGTGCCTTTCCCTGGGTGTCGGCTTTTCCCTTGGTGTGTCCGGGATGGCCTTGTGGACCCGTCTCCACATGGTCGCTCTCTCGTCGCCCCCGATTCTGCATTCCAGGAAAAGGTGTGTTAGGGGGCAGATCGGCGTGGCGTCGCAAAGCTGGCATGGGCGGGTTGCTTGCCTCTCTTCTGCTGCGAGATCCATCCAGTCGTCCCGGTAGCAGTTCCTGAGGAGTTGGTGGTGTCCCGTGCGAAGCTGGCGGATCTCGCGCTCGGCTCGCCTCGTCAGGTGTGCCGTTTTTGGGACCTTCCGTCCTCGGACCAACTGCGTGTACGGCAGCGGCCCGCCCGGTTGGTACGGGGATTCCCGCATTGAAGCCGCGTGTAGTGCCTCCCAGGCGTGCTCGCGGTACCGGGCCTTCGCGGTTCCTACCGTCATCGGCGGCTGCGTTTCTTCTCCGGTCTGCGAGACGCCCTGCTTCGCTAGCCCGTCCGCCTCTTCGTTCCCTGCTAGTCCGCAGTGGCCGTAGACGAACTGGAGTACTGGTGTATACCCCTTCGCAACCAGTTTCTCGAGCGCCTGCCAGATTCGGACGTTGTCCCGTTCTTGCTGTTTGTGCGGACCTTGGGACAGCACGTTCAGAAGGGAGCTGGAGTCGCTGAGCACCCAGATGTGTCTGCTGGTAGGCTCTCCTTCGAGTACCTCCCTCTTTCCCAGTTTCAGCTCCAGCGATTCCAGCGCAATTTTCATCGCCACTTGCTCCGCGCGGTAGCTGGTTGCCCACTTACCGGCCTGACGGCTTAGGCGGGTCCCTTTCATCGGCGTCGCGTCTCTCCAGCTTTCTTCTCGGCGGTAGTACACCACGAGACCTGCGCCACCCCACCTCGTGACCTCGTCGGTTGTTACGGTTGTACCGTGGAGCAGCTGGTACTGTGCGTGTCTTCTCTTCAGCGCCGCAACCGATCCGTCCGTCCAGACGATGTATGTCGGGGATGGCAATCCGTCGAGGACTGCCTCTGCCTTTCTCCGGTTTTCCTCGGCGCTTTTCGACTTCTTTGGAAGTGAAGCGCAGATGTGGAGCTCTGGTGGCGGCTTCCAAGGTGGGAAGGGATTTGGTGCGTGCTTCTCCCGCCGTGGCTTCGATGTTCGCGCCGTCTTCTTGAGGATGAGGAAGGACTGCGGGAGGGTGTCGTTGGTTCGTCGCGGATGCAGCACGTCCTTCCACATGGTCTTCGTGGCCATCTTTTCCGCCAGCGCGCCTGTCCTGAGGTCGGTTATCGACCTGATTGGCAGCATTCGTGCCTCGGTGAGGACAGCTTCCGTCAACGTCGTCTTCTTGCAGCCAACCACGGCGCAGAGTGCGGTTCGATGCAGGCACTCTATCCTGTCCACGTCCTTCTTCGATGCATAACGGATGTAGACTGCCATGCCGTAGGTTAAGACCGGCAGGGCGTATGCCATGTAGAGGGCTCTGAGCACTTCGGTCTTGTGGCCCCACTTCGTCCCGGATACCAGCTGTACCAGATTTACCCTCCGCCCAGCGCTCTGCAGTATGCGATCTATGTGAGCGGTGAAGTTCAGTCTGTCGTCGATCGTCAGCCCCAGGAGTGTTACCTTGTCCTTCCACTGAAGGTCTGACACCACCGTGAACTCTATGGGGTTTTGGGCCGTCTCCCCGATTCGATGGATATTTCGTCTCCATTGCGGTTGCGTTGTCGTTGGCACTCCGCCGATTGACACTATCCTCTTCTTGTTGTGTGGGCTGGATGGATCGATGTAGCGGAGCGCCCCATCTTGCTCGTGTGCCTTCCTGCCGAATTCGGTTGGTGCCTCAGTGACTTTTTGGTGCGAGTTCGGGAAGGTGATCAGAGGTGGGTGGACCCTCCTTCGCATGTTCGCGGGTCGGTTGCCAGACTTGTCGATCGGGCGGAATTGAACAGCCTCCGTCTTCTTGTACGCCAGGTCCATCTTCGCCTCGGAGGCCCAGGTTGAGAGTGCGTTTACCACTCGTTGGACTGTTTCTTTGAACCCTGCCGCCGAGCGACCAGCCACTACTACCCCCACGTCGTCGGCGAATAGAGATGGGGTCACGCTATTTGGATTGGTGCGTGTTGGTTTCGGCATCGTGGACAGCTTTTCGCCGAGGTCGTCGATGTACAAGAGGAATAACACTGGTCCGAGCACAGTTCCCTGGGGGACTCCACTTTCGAGTGTCACCTCTTCGCCGTATTTTCCCTCTACCCGGAACTTTGCCTTCCTGTCCTGCAAGAAGGCCTCGACCCACCTCACTATCTTCGGCGGAATGCCTAAGGCTAGACGGCCTAATCCTGCAGGTAGTACAGGGGTTCATTGTACCCGCTGTTTGGAAGGACTCCAGGCGTTTGGGGATGAACTCCCAGATGAAAGCTCTAGTTCACACAGTACTTGTACTGCTAGCGGAAATTGCTCCGCAGTAAAGGATGGCTTCCATACTTGATTGTATGGTCTCCCAACCATCCCCATCAGGGGACCTCAGAGGAGTGGAGTAAGGTGCCCTGGTGGCCCGAACTAAAAAAAAAAAAGGACTTTTTTTTTTTTTTTTCATGTCGACGCCCGTAGGCAACGGCTTCACTGGGCCGGGTTTACTGTCGGGTTAGAAACTGAACTGATACTGAAAGAAAAATGGAAACGGGGAGGAATTCGATTGTCGGGGCTTCCTGCAAACTGATCCCCCCATGAAGGCCTTCTAGTGGGGCCGGGTAGGTCAGGTGGAGCGCCCGAGACTGCTGCCTTCGCTCTTGTGGGTTGTTGTTGAGCGTGGTGCGTGTAGCACTGAAACGGGGGGTTAATACGTTGTCTGTTGTTTTGGCAGGACTCGGCTTCTCTTGCGTGCTTGGGGGGGGGGCGTTGTTATTGGTTCTGGTTTTGTGGGACAAGGTAAGGGAAAGGTATTTCTTTTTCAGCAGTTGGTGGGGGGTATTTTTTGGACTTGTTGTGCGGCTCTCCCTTCCGGGCGGTGTTCTGACTTCTGTTGGTAAACCCTGGCGTGCCAGGGTTTGCCTGTTGAGTCGGTCCTCCGCTTCGGTCGGGGGGGGGCTGGTTTGGTTGCTGCTTGTCTCTGTTTCGCTTTGCGGCGCTGTTGCGTGGTGCGGTCCGTTGGCCTGGTCGCTTCCGGCAGCGTCAGAAACACCGGGCTGGTGTTTCCGACGCTGTTCTATCCCGTGCTCATTGTCCGCTCTCGGCCCGGAGGGTTGTCTTTTTTTTGTTTTGGTTGCTAATGCACTGTTCTTGTGTTGCAGCTACCTGTCTGCCTCAGTGACCGCTCCAGTGCTCACTCTGCGTGGTGCGGTCCGTTGGCCAGGTCGTCTCCGGCTGTCGAAAACACCGGGCTGGTGTTTCTGACGCTGTTCTATCCCGTGCTCATTGTCCGCTCTCGGCCCGGAGGGTTGTCTTTTTTTTGTTTTGGTTGCTAATGCACTGTTCTTGTGTTGCAGCTACCTGTCTGCCTCAGTGACCGCTCCAGTGCTCACTCCACCCTTTTGGACCTTCCTATGGTCAGGTGGGTGTGCTGTCGGTGCACCGAGTCTACCCTTCGTTGGTAGTCGTGTTCGGTCGCGGCGCTGTTGCGCTGCTGCGGTGGTACTTTTGTTTGCCTTCAAAAAAAAAATTTTCTTTTGGAGCGCGGGACACTGTACAAGCCATGTTGGTACAGCGGGGCTGCCGGTATCCGGTTGCTTCCGGAGCGGGAGCCCAAAAAAATGCTTCTTCAGCACACAGTGAACGCCAGTCTCACTGCGACCTGGGCTGGCCTGCTAGCGAGCAGGTCCGACCAGGTAAAAAAACCCGCGATGCAGTGACACTACCCCCTGCAACAGGGTGGACCGCTTCGTCCGGTCGCGCCCCACCAGATGCAATGACTATTCTTGCCACCCCTTGGGCTACCTGAAAGCTCAATTGGTGGAAGAAGTCCTGGCAGGCGGCCGAAGCGGTCCGGTCTTCACGGAGGGCGCTTTTGCGGGCTATTTGCCGCAACTCCGTGAGTGCTCCAGGACACCACGCTCCGAAGGTGTCCACGACTAGCGGGACAGCGAGCCATTCCCGAGGGTTTGGCTCGTTGTCGATAATGCCGCGGTACTTGCCTTCTTTGACAGCTGTTGCGTAGGCTGTCGCCGCCCCCCCTGGCTTCTCTGCTGCCCTCTTAGCGTACTGGGGATTTGATGGCTGCAGGGGGAAGGTGACGGCGACATCTAACACAACGGTGGTGCCGTCCCGGACATAGCTGATGTCCGGGCGCTTCCGCTCCGTGTTCGAAAACACGGGGCGCTCGACCGCCGGGGCCAGCAGCCCGCGGCGGGCGAAGTCAGCGATGACGTCGCGGAGTGCATTGTGCATTCTCGTCCGGCGGCCGCCGGAGAAGCAACTACGCGCGTGCACTCCGTCAACGTCTGCCGAGCCTGTCCCGCAGACGACAGATGCTCGGCGTGGGTCATTTCCCATTATAGTACACACTTTCTTAGAGTTACCCATTATAGTACATACCTCTTAGAGTTACCCAAGATAGTACATGTTTCCTTAGAGTTGCCCATTATAGTACATGTTTCCTTAGAGTTGCCCATTATAGTACACACACTTGAAACTCCTGGAACAGTGTGAGGTTTAGCTACAGTAGCCTTTTGTAGCAGCTATAGCTGCTACAGTTTTTAGCTACTGTAGCTCCTGTAGCTTTTTGTAGCCTTTTGTAGCCTTTTTCTTGTGCCATCAAAATACGATTCAAACCCATGTGAAACGTCACCCAAACCCGAATTCCGCCTGGGTTTCCACTTTTTTTGACGATTGTGGCGTCTGTCAGTGTCGGCAGCGCTCACGTTCTTGCTCTGTAGCAGTGTACGGTCTCCTGCACTGGCACAGGCCGCAGTAGGGGAAGGCTCTTGCAACTGCAGGCTACAATTACGAGTCCAACAGTGTGGAGGCTGGCCCCGGGGCTTCGGGGCTGAGCTGGCCCAAGAATGGGTTGTTTTTCGGGTGCGCACTTTGAAAACAACCAAGGAAATCGGCCGCCCCTGACACGGTCTGGGGGGCTGGCCGGTGCCGGGGCTCTTTTTTTCTCCGGGCTGAGAATGGACTACAACAGGGGGGCACTTTCTACTGTTTCAACGTTTCAACAGTAGATCCATTCCAGTGCCGCCGCGGGGCTCTCCGCGCGAGGTTGAGCCCCGGCACCGGCCTGTGTGGGACTTCCAAACTTGGTCAATACAAAAACACGTGCGTATCCTTAGCTTTGTGTACGGGCAGGACAGTAAGGCAGCCGGACCGTGGCTGCACCTGGAGTCTTTCACCAAGAGTAGCTTTTTGCCCGACATTCTGCATCAGCATCAGTTCGGTCTTGAGTCAGAGTCTGACGCTTCTCGGCGAGCATCGCGGTAGCCGGGTCGACTGTGACGCATGCCGTGTTGGCTACACGGCCTGCTGATACTGGTG
>JAPJBO010001369.1:0-47851 GCA_030068145.1 Diplonema papillatum | reverse complement strand
CTTTTTGAGCTGCGCCCTTATCTTACCTTTTTGGCCCGTTTTTGGCTTGTTCCCTTATCTCGACCTTTTTTGGGGGTTGTTCCCTTATCTCGACCTTTTTGAGGTTGCGCCCTTATCTCGACCTTTTTTGGGGGTTGCGCCCTTATCTCTACCTTTTTTGGGATTGTGACCAAATTTTCCCAAAATATTTTCAGGCCAAAAAAAAATCCGAAAATTTTCCAAAAAAAAATTTCGAAAAAAATTCCGAAATTTTTTGGGCCAAAAAAAAAAATCCGAAAAATTTCCGAAAAATTTTGGGCAAAAAAAAAAATTCCGAAAAATTTCCAAAAAATTTTGGGCCAAAAAAAAAAATCTGAAAATTTTCCAAAAAAATTTTGGGCCAAAAAAAAAAAAACCGAAAATTTCCAACAAAATTTTTTGGGCCAAAAAAAAAACTCCGAAAAATTTCCGAAAATTTTTGGGCCAAAAAAAAACCGAAACCACCCAATCCAACTATGTACACATGAAACAGAGATCTTACGATTCAGCGAAAAAGCGAGCAAAAAAGAGTGTTTACAAACCCTGGAGGAAGTCGGAAAAAACAGTCGGCGAAAAACTTGGAAAAAAGACGGGAAAAAGACCTTCAAGTGCTCCAAGGCCAGACGATTGTAGTGTTGCAAACGAATCACAGACTTTGTACACACGAAACAGAGATCTTATGAATCAACGAAAAGCGAGCGAAAAAGAGCGTGGAAAAGTCGGAGACAGTCGGCGAAAAACTTGGAAAAAAGACGGGAAAATACGACCTTCAAGTGCTCCAAGGCCAGACGACTGCATAGTGTTGCAAACGAATCGCAAACACGCTGAAGTTGGGACTCCCACACACTGAAATCAAGTGCTCCTAGGCAGACGAACTGTTAGTGTTGCGAACGAATCGCAAACACGCTGAGATCGGGACCCCACACACTGAAATCGACTGAGAACAACCTGAGCGATCTCTCTTGATAAAAGATTCAAGCGCCGAAGGCGCAACCTAACCCTCAAAAACTTGTGTCTCTTTTGAAAATGGCAAAAAAAAAATTTCCAGAAAAAAATTGGGTTTTTTGAATTTTAAAAGTTTGGAACAAACTCTGCAGTAATTTTTGAGGAAGTTGAGCAAATTTTTTTTTCCAAAATTTTTTAGGGCTCCATCGGCCCCGCGGGAGCGTTTTAAAAAGACACAAGGTTTTGACCCTGCATGTACACACGAAACAGAGATCTTATGAATCAACGAAAAGCGAGCGAAAAAGAGCGTGTAAAACCCGGTAAAAGACGGAAAGACAGTCGGCGAAAAACTAGGAAAAAGACGGGAAAATACGACCTTCAAGTGCTCCAAGGCCAGACGACGAGTGTTGCAAACGAACACACGCTGAAGTTGGGACCCCCACACACTGAAATCAAGTGCTCCTAGGCAGACGAACTGTTAGTGTTGCGAACGAATCGCAAACACGCTGAGATCGGGACCCCACACACTGAAATCGACTGAGAAGAACCTGAGCGATCTCTCTTGATAAAAGATTCAAGCGCCGAAGGCGCAACCACCCAATCCGACCTCCACACTGAACAGCGATCTCACAAGTGCTTTGCTGCTGGAGACCGAATGGATGTTGGGCAAGCACTGATGTGGTGCCCGAGTATCCGCAAGACGTATTGTTCAGCGGGAGTTGAGAGTCTCTGCCAAGGTGCTAGCCGCCGCCGTGGGCCAAGCGATCAAAAAGAACCAGTGACACAACCTGTTAACACTCGCAGGCGGTCGCACCCACCAGCCAGAACGCCCCCAGCTGTGCCATCATCGACGCAATCATCATCGTTTACGACAAGGCCGCGTCGTTGTAGGCGCACGGCACCAACAACGTAATGATTCTCTCTCTGATGACAGCCACACATATAGGTGGATGGGGAGACAAAGAAATACATAGTTACTTACTTTCCACACTTTTGTTCTTGTTGCGCAGCCAGCTACGATGAAGCAGGACAAACCGGATTTGTAGGCTACAAGTGCTGTTCCAATCCATTCGCTTGGAGGATGGTAACATGCAGGGTCAAAACCTTGTGTCTTTTTAAAACGCTCCTGCGGGGCCGATGGAGCCCTAAAAATTTTTTTGGAAAAAAAAAAATTTGCTCAACTTCCTCAAAAATTACTGCAGAGTTTGTTCCAAACTTTTAAAATTCAAAAAACCCATTTTTTTTCCGGATTTTTTTTTTTTGCCATTTTCAAAAAGACACAAGGTTTTGACCCTGCATGGTAAACCAACCCCAACTCCACCACACAGGAATGTTAACAGAGAAAACACCACATCGCAAACAGCGCTGGCGAAGGAGTCTTGTGGCAGATACAGGTACTATTTTGACTTCTTCCGGTTTTACAGGCTACTTTTTGCTCACTTTTCGTTGATTCATAAGATCTCTGTTTCGTGTGTACAAAGTCGGTTTCGGTGGTTGCGCCTTCGGCGCTTAAATATTTATGCAGTTTTGGCTGCCCCAGCTAAATCATGCTGAACCACGCCCCCCCCCACCCAAACACACTACCAAACCAGCACTATCTGGTGGTGTGGCAAACCTGGCACCTGCCAGCTCAAAAAACTTCCATTGTGAGAGAAAAAAAGTCTCTCACTGGTCAAATGTGGCATCTCTACTTTGGGTTGAGAAATTGGGTGAAAATTTTTGGGTTCAAAATTTGGGTGAAATTTTTTGGTTCAAATTTTTGGGTTGAAAATTTGGGTCAAATTTTTTTGGTTCAAAGTTTTGGGTCAAAATTTTGGGTTGAAAATTTGGGTCAAAAATTTTGGGTCAAAGTTTTGGGCATTGTGTGTATGGGTCACTCAACTGCTCAGCCATGTGGCTGTCCAGGCCTTGTGACCCTGGATGGCGTTTTCCCCGATGTTTGTTTTGCTGTACCATGCAGGGTCAAATCCTCTTGCTCAACTTTATCAAACATTACTGCAGAGTTTGTTCCAAACTTTTAAAATTCAAAAAACCCATTTTTTTTCTGGAAATAAATTTTTGGCCATTTCCAAAAAGACACAAGGTTTTGACCCTGCATGTTGTAGAAGAGTCTGCAGAACTATCAGGATTGTTGAGCAGTAGCTGAATGGTCTTGGCAGGCAGGATGCGAAAATCAGCCTTGTTTTTTGTTTTTTTTTTGCGTTTTTTTTCGGCCTGACAAGCCCCCCTTCCGGAAACGGGAGGGCGGAGAGCAAGGAGCGTGAGGACATGCTGGAAAAGATCCTCTTCGCAGCGGCGGATAGCCTCCCATAATGGTGATGGGTGACCTGAACACAGAAGAAGACCGGTCCCCTGTACTGCGGAAGGCACTAAGGAATGGGTGGTCCGACGCAGCGGAACTGCACCATGCGCGTACCGGTGACACACCACCACCACCGACCTTTACTAGCGCCCGGACATCGGGCACGAGGATCGACCGCATACTCCTCAACCGAATAACGACGGGAGCTTTCCGCCAATGCGTCACCACCGCGGTGAACGTGCCGGGACACCGGCTCGTGACAATGACCCTGGACATTGCGGCGCTGCGCCAAATCGTGTGGCGATTTAAAGTACCGCGGGAAATCTCTACGGAGGGGGGACCCAAGTGGGGCCTCTCGGACACAGAAGCTTACAGGGAAGCCGTACAGAGACTGGCCAACTCCGATTTCGCAGAACGGCTGGCAGCACAGCGAGTGGAAGAGGCCTGGCTCGAGTGGTCACGAGTCAGTGAGCAGTACTTGCAGGATGCCTTCGGAATCCCTGCGGAAGAAAGGGGAAGAAGTACCGGCCGGGGGATAAAGACGTCACCTAAAAGAGTCTGCATCACGGCAAGCACTGCGAGCGACGGGTCGGGGGCGGCGAACAGCAGACAGCTACGGCTCCGGAAGGCCATCCACAGGATGGAACGCATCTGCAGCTACCTTGCGCAACGGCGCGGGCCGGAGGCAGTTCCGCATGAGGTATCCCGTTGCTGGCAGAACAGCAGGCGGCTGGCACAGGCGTGCATGAAAGATGGCCAAGGGACAGAAGGATTCCCGGATCATGAGGAGGCGAAGCAGCTTCTCACGGCATTGCGGGAAGAGACGAGCAGGCTCGGAAAGGAAGGATCGGCGGCCAGGTTTACGAAATACCGAGACAAGCTGAACGAGAGGGCCGATGCGAGCAGACGATGTCTGACAACCATCTGCGCCGGACGCGCTGAGCCGTCGGGGGTGTTGCGAAAGGGGGCGGGAGTGACTGCAAATGTTGACGAGATGGACGAGGTGCTGAACACTGCGTGGGACCCTATCCTGCGTAAGTACAAGGACGGGCCAGAGCCGGAGTACGAGCCGTTTCGGGATCGGTTCCGGGATCACATCGGCCCACATATGATGGAAGCCGGAACAATCACGGGGGAGGAGCTACGAATTCTGCTGAGGAAGAAGCCGAAGAAAAGCGCGTCAGGGGTGGATGGCTGGCGTATGGCTGAACTGCGGGAGTTGCCGCTCCCCCTGCTGAATGCACTTGCGGACGTCATGAACCTGGTCGAAGCAACTGGAGACTGGCCGGCAAGCATGACAACTGCGCTGGTGTCGATGGTGCCGAAGGATGAGAGTCAAGACCCGCTGCACACAAGACCGATAACCGTCACATCCGCCGTGTACCGCCTATGGGCCTGCCGCAGGCTGGCGGACATAGTACTATGGCAAGAGGAATGGATCGAAGAAGGACAGAAAGGCTTTCGACCAGGTCACCGGATCGAGGACGTCTTGATGGAAATTGGGCTCGAGATGGAGGACGCCTTGTTAGAAGGGGAGCCGCTCTACGGTGTGGCGCTGGACTTCCGGAAATGCTTCGACATGGTCCCACGAGAGATAGTACTGCGCCTAGCCGAGGACTTAGGATTGCACAATCGGGTTCTCAAGCCGCTGAGGGCTATCTACAGACTGCTCGCGAGACGCTTCAAGCTACCATTAGGGGTGGGCAGGGAGTTCAGTGTGACCAACGGTATCCTTCAAGGGTGCCCTGTATCCGTCATACTCATCAATGCCCTGCTGTCGGTAGTGATGAAAGCGGTCAAGAAAGAAGCGGAGGGTGTGAGTCCAAAGTCATACGCGGACGACGCCACACTGCTGTCCAGGCTGTCGGAGGCCGCCCTGCAAAAGGGAGTGGACGTAGTAGACGAGTTCTGCACACTCACCGGGATGGAGCTAAACCTCCAGAAGACGGTCGCGTTCTCGACGAGACGTAGGCATCAGTCGACTCTCAAACTCCGCAGCGTGGATGCGCTGCTGCGGTTTAGCAAATCCGTCAAGTGCCTCGGGGTCCTAGTCTCGACGGCGAAGAATAGGACGGAAAGGTCCGACTCGGAGAGGGTGGAGAAGGCGGCTGCCCTGGCGGAAGGCCTCCGCCATGCGCCGTTCCGGTACGAAAAGCGGGTCCGGATTGTGCAGTCGAATGTGCTACCGGCGGCGCTGTCAGGCTGCTCTTTCGCGCCGGTATCGAAGGTGGCGATGAAACGGCTGACGACGTCGGTGATGGGACTGATCTGGGGTGGATCCAACCCGAAGCGCGCGAGGGAGATGGTCCTAAACTTTCAGGAGAAGGGCCACCTGACGGATCCCGGTACATGCCTAGCATATAGGGTGACGACAGCGTTTTACGCGGCGTGCGAGAGGTTGCCACGACTGCTGCCTCTGATGGAGAGCATCCGGGGAAGATACGCCGAGGGGGACCTACCCCTGGGGCCAGTTGGACTGGCGATGCGGAGCATGGGGGAGTGTGGACACGTATGGGGACCCGGGCCCCTGTCTCGCACGCTGAGGAATGGTGCAACATATGACCCGTTAGCCTCGGCACCTTCGAAGAGGGGACATGAAGTTAGGGCGGACTTGAGGGCGAAGACGTGGTCCCGACTGGTGGCGAGGCGGCCGGGATTTGAGGGCATACAGAGAGCCGACCTGGAGCGGACGAACACCTTCTGGAGGATGCGTGAATGTCCCGCGCACACCGCGAGGCTTATACGTGTAGCGTTGGCGGGGGGGGTGAACACGGCTGAGTACACGTCGCGGATGAGGCAGGCCGGAGCTGAGCCGCAGGCGCCCAGCTGCAAGCACTGTGGAAGCGGCGACACCGAGGACGAGAAACACGTATTCTGGGACTGCGGAGCGTACTCGCACATACGGCGACGAGAGGCACATGCCGAGCTGATGGCAGCCAACCGGGCCGACTGGCCCAGATGCACGCTGGAACACGGAGTGGTAGTACCCGAGAATGCCCAATTCTCGAGGCGGCTCCAGGAGATGATGGCTGAAATCCTTGCGGAACGGGCTGGGCTCGAAGCACGTGGCTGGGTGGCCAGGAACCCCACGACCCCCTGGTCGAGAGCGAATGCGATGCCTGCCGAGAAATTTGACCACCCCTTCGCGCGGATTGCCCCGGCATGGACGTGGGAGCGGAACAAGACCTGGGGACTACCGACGTTTTATGCGTTGGTAGCGTGGCTGTCGGACATGCAATGGACCGAGAACGGGCAGGCGTCAATGCTGGAGCTTGCGATCGACTTTGAACTCTTCTCGGGCCTCAGCATGCCGCTGCACGGGAATGCGCCGAAGGGGGTGAGAGAACGGGGAAACGTCCTGCGCTGCATGATGAGCGCGTTGGACAAGCTGGCGGCACAGCAAGGGCTGGGAAGCTGCATGAGAGGAGAGAGGGTGTGCCCGACGACGTCGCTGTCGTTCATGGGCATCACGGGGATATCGGGTATACGGCCCAGGCCACGCTTTCGCGAGGCACACACGGGGACGATACTTGAGGAACAAGTGAAAGGAAGCGATGTAGGGACGCAGTGCCCGGCGTACCCTGACTGGACGATCGGGAGAGCGGCGAGGTGGGCCCTGCCTGCCCCACCACAACTGCACCCAGACCCCGTGCATATGCCGGGTGTCGATATAGAGAAGGCACTCGTCACGTGCGCGACCCATCACAAAGGGAAGTGTGAGGCGTGCAGAGCACTCGTCCGAAGGGACGTGCCCACGGTAGAGATGTGCTGCCGGCACCATCACCACGCGAACGATGGGCAGCCGATCGCGGTGTGCACAGAGCACAGCACGACGAAGTGCGGCGAGTGCAAGACGGCGGCGGCGTGTTGCCGCAGCGGGCATCATGCCTGCCGCACGCATGGCAGAGGAACCTGCCAAGAGTGCAAGAGGCTCCCTACGCTGACGCAGAGGCGACCGGCGGCATGTTGCCGCCGCGGCCACCACCAGTCCAACGAACCGAACGTCCCGTCAACCCCCGGACGCAACAAGAAGAAGAGGCCCTCCTCACCCACCCAGGTGGGCGTACAACGGGGAACGCCAGTTGGAAAGCGAGCGGCGCAAGCGCCGCCCGCGGCAACGAAAAAGGAGACGGCGACGACCGGACGGGCGACCAAGAGGCCGCCACCAACGCCAGGAACCAGCGAACGACCAGCGCTGAAGAAAAGGGTGCTAGGCACCCCGAAGGAAGGCCCGATCGCCGGCCGCAAGCGGAAGAAGACGAAGGCGACCACCCCCGACTCAGGGGTGCATCGAAGGAAGAAGAAGGTTCCGAGGGCAAGCAGCTCTCAGAAACGACCGGATACCACGGGCACGCCAATGCCCTCGAAAGTGAAAAACGGGCACACGAGCCCGCCCTCGTACTCGCCGACTCAGTCTCTGGAATCACAAGAAAGCCAAACCCCGCTAGCTCCACAAATGCTCGACCTTGACGACGCAATGGCAGGTGACGACGTCATCCGATAACCTGACCTTCAAGGCAGTGCATGCTAATCCATGTGGTTCGTGTACTTAAAAGAACTCAATGCTTAACGGAGAGGCTGCCACGACTGCTACCTCTGATGGAGAGTATCCGGGGGCGGTACGCCGAGGGGGACCAACCCCTCGGCCCCTGGAGGAGTGTGGACACATATGGGAGCCTGGGCCCCTATCTCGCACGCTACGACGGAATGGTGCAGTGTTCGACCCGCTGGCCTCGTCGCCCTCGAAGAGGGGGCACGAAGTGAGGGCGGACCTGAGAACGAGGACGTGGGCCCGACTGATGGCGAGAAGGCCAGGATATCAGGGGCTGGAAAGAGCCGACTTGGAGCGCACGAATGCGTTCTGGAAGACGAGGGAATGTTCCGCGCACACGGCGAAGCTAATTCGAGTTGCGATTGCGGGGGGTGTGAACACGGCGGAGTTCACGTCGCGGATGAGGCAGGCTGGAGCTGAGCCGCAGGCGCCCAGCTGCAAGCACTGTGGGAGCGGCGTGATGGAGAACGAACAGCATATCTACTGGGACTGCGACGCATACTCACACATTCGCCGGCGGGAAGCACACGCCGGGCTGATGGCGGCCAACCGAACCGAGTGGCCCCGATGCACGCTGGAACATGGTGTGGTTGTACCGGGGAACGCCCACTTATCGAGGCGGCTCCAGGAGATGATGGCTGAAATCCTTGCGGAACGTGCAGGGCTCGAAGCACGTGGCTGGGTAGCCAGGAACCCCACGACCCCCTGGTCGAGAGCGGATGCGATGCCTGCCGAGAAATTTGACCACCCCTTTGCGCGGATTGCCCCGGCATGGACGTGGGAGCGAAACAAGACCTGGGGACTACCGACGTTTTATGCGTTGGTAGCGTGGCTGTCTGACATGCAGTGGACCGAGAGCGGGCAGGCGTCAATGCTAGAGCTTGCGATCGACTTTGAACTCTTCTCGGGCCTCAGCATGCCGCTGCACGGGAATGCGCCGAAGGGGGTGAGAGAACGGGGAAACGTCCTGCGCTGCATGATGAGCGCGTTGGACAAGCTGGCGGCACAGCAAGGGCTGGGAAGCTGCATGAGAGGGGAGAGGGTGTGCCCGACGACGTCGCTGTCGTTCATGGGCATCTCGGGGATATCGGGTGTACGGCCCAGGCCACGCTTTCGCGAGGCACACACGGGGACGATACTTGAGGAACAAGTGAAAGGAAGCGATGTAGGGACGCAGTGCCCGGCGTACCCTGACTGGACGATCGGGAGAGCGGCGAGGTGGGCCCTGCCTGCCCCACCACAACTGCACCCAGACCCCGTGCATATGCCGGGTGTCGATATAGAGAAGGCACTCGTCACGTGCGCGACCCATCACAAAGGGAAGTGTGAGGCGTGCAGAGCACTCGTCCGAAGGGACGTGCCCACGGTAGAGATGTGCTGCCGGCACCATCACCACGCGAACGATGGGCAGCCGATCGCGGTGTGCGCAGAGCACAGCACGACGAAGTGCGGCGAGTGCAAGACGGCGGCGGCGTGTTGCCGCAGCGGGCATCATGCCTGCCGCACGCATGGCAGAGGAACCTGCCAAGAGTGCAAGAGGCTCCCTACGCTGACGCAGAGGCGACCGGCGGCATGTTGCCGCCGCGGCCACCACCAGTCCAACGAACCGAACGTCCCGTCAACCCCCGGACGCAACAAGAAGAAGAGGCCCTCCTCACCCACCCAGGTGGGCGTACAACGGGGAACGCCAGTTGGAAAGCGAGCGGCGCAAGCGCCGCCCGCGGCAACGAAAAAGGAGACGGCGACGACCGGACGGGCGACCAAAAGGCCGCCACCAACGCCAGGAACCAGCGAACGACCAGCGCTGAAGAAAAGGGTGCTAGGCACCCCGAAGGAAGGCCCGATCGCCGGCCGCAAGCGGAAGAAGACGAAGGCGACCACCCCCGACTCAGGGGTGCATCGAAGGAAGAAGAAGGTACCGAGGGCAAGCAGCTCTCAGAAACGACCGGGGACCACGGGCACACCAACGCCCTCGAAAGTGAAAAACGGACACACGTGCCCGCCCTCGTACTCGCCGACTCAGTCTCTGGAATCGCAAGAAAGCCAAACCCCGCTAGCTCCACAAATGCTCGACCTTGACGACGCAATGGCAGGTGACGACGTCATCCGATAACCTGACTTTCAAGGCAGTGCATGTTAATCCGTGTGGTTCATGTACTTAAAAGAACTCAATGCTTAACGGCCCACCAGATGATTGGCAGTGCGTACACTGATGCCCGCTTTCTGCACACGGCGGTCGCCACGGGAACGGGCAGCACGTTCGTGCACGTGATCAACCTGTACTGCCCGTCAGGAAACGACAGGTCGGTAGTCGACGACAGGGAAGCATTGTTGGAGAGGGTCCTCTTCACCGCAGCGGACAGCCTCGGCGACGTTCCAATCATAGTCGCCGGGGATTTTAACACCGACGAGGCGAGATCCCCGACACTCCGGAAGGCTCTACGGAACGGGTGGTCCGACGCAGCGCGACTACAAGAAGTCAGCACAGGGCAGGCCCCCGACGCCACCTTCGCCACCTGTAGCACCCCGGGCACGCGCATCGACCGCCTGATGATGAATCGGGTCGCGGCGCAAGCGTTCTCGAGCTGCACTACGACGATCGTGGACGTACCTGGACACCGACTCGTGACTGCCACTTTCGATCTCGAGGCGTTCGACCAGACGGTTTGGCGGTACCGGTTGCCGCGGCCGATTCAGGTCAGACCGCTCCAACAGCAATTGGCCACGGTGGAAGAAGACTCAGCGCGGGCACGTCAACTCCTAGAGCAGTCGGGGTTTGCCCAGGCAGTGGAGAACAGCGACGTCGACGAGGCGTGGCGAGAATGGTCTGCAACGGCGGAAAGGCACCTGCTGGACTTGTGCCAAGTTCAGACGTCAGAACGCCGGCGTTTCACAGGACGGGGTCGTCTGCTGGCACCAACGCGTGCGAGGGTGACAGCGAGAAGTTCCAATGACGGCACAGGAGCAGCCTCGGGTGTTCAACTCCGACTGCGCAACACCATCCATCGCCTAGAGCAGCTACACCGGCACCTTACGAACCGAGGGGGACCACAGTCGACGCCGAGTCAGATGCAGAACTGCTGGAAGAACTGTAGGAAGCTCGCGGGTGAGTGCGCAGCGCTACGCGGAAAGCCGATGACGGCATGGGACGAATTGCCCAGTCTCCAGGAGTGCAGCAGTCTGTTGCAGGCAGTCCGGGAGAGGAACGGAGCGATCGGAAAGGCCAGCATGGAGGCTCGACGTGCAAAATACTTCACCGGAGCGACAAAGCGAGCGGACGAAAACAGGCGGAGTGTCGTAGCGTGGTGCCGACGGCAACACAGGCAGGAAGCGACCACGCTGGAAGGTGAGCGGACCACGGCAAACGCAGAGGAAATGGACGCAGTGCTTCAGGACGCATGGGATCCGGTCTTCCGCGCCTACAAGGACGGTCCCGAGCCGCCCTACACACCTTTTGCTGGCCGGTACCAGCGCTACATCGATGGACACCCTCAGGAAGTAGGCGAGATCACGGGGACAGAGCTACGCGCGCTGCTAACGAAGAAAGGCGTCAAGGGTGCTTGCGGGATCGACGGCTGGAGGATGGCTGAGCTGAAGGCACTCCCCGACCTGTACCTTGAATCCCTGGCCACGCTGTTGAACCTGGTCGAGAGAACGGGGATCTGGCCGCAGGCAATGCGAACAGCTCTCGTGAGTATGATTCCGAAGGGCGACGACGGGCAACCGCTCAACATGCGACCGATAACGGTGACATCCTGCGTGTACCGCCTCTGGGCCTGCCGGCGTCTGAAGGATGTTGCGGTGTGGCAGGAGAGTTGGGTCGAGGAGGGTCAACACGGTTTCCGACCTGGCCACCGGGGAGAGGACCCGTTGTTTACAATGACGCTCGAGATCGAACGCGCCTTGCTGAGCGGCGAGCCACTGTGCGGGCTATCTCTGGATTTCTCGAAGTGCTTTGACCGCGTCCCGCGGGAAATCGCACTCCGCCTCATGCAGGACCTCGGGCTCCACTCCCGGATTCTGAAACCGCTGAAGTCCATCTACGACACCCTCGTCAGGCGGTTCAAGCTCCCCCTCGGGGTCGGAAAGGAGTTTCAGGTGACGAACGGCATTCTGCAAGGGTGCCCTATCTCGGTCATCCTGATCAACGCGCTGCTGTCAGTGTTGATGAAGGCGGTAAAAGTCGAGGCACCAGGCGTGTCGACGCAGTCGTACGCAGACGATGCGAATTTGTTGGCGAAGCACTCCGAGGCAGATCTGCAACGGGGCGCGGACTTAGTCGATGAGTTCTGCGCGCTGACCGGCATGTCGCTGAACATGGAGAAGACGGTAACGTTCGCGACGGGGCTGGGCCGTAGGACGAAGATCTTCCGCAGCAGCACGGGCGAGCAGTTCGCACAGAAGGAATCGCTGAAGTGCCTGGGGGCTAAGGTGAGCACCTCACGCAGCGGCCGCGACCACTTTGACTCTTCCCGGTTTGAAGCAGCAGCAACCACAGCTCGGAACCTACGGCACGTCCCAATTCCGAGGCAGCAGAAAACCCTCATCGTTCAATCAGCCATCCTGCCCGCCGCTCTCGCGAGAATATCGTTCGCGCCCCCTACGACTGAAGCCGTGGAGAAGCTGGCGACAGCGTTAACGTTAGCGATCTGGGGGCCGAAGAATCCGAAGCGCTCCTCGGAAGTAGTCTTGGGAGTCCTCGAAAAAGCCCACTTGACGCACCCTGCGACGGCGACGGCGTACCGAATAACCGCGGATTTCTACAGCGCCTGTGGGAGACTGCCGCACCTGATGCCGCTGATGACGGAAGTCCGGCGCCTATACGGCGAACGAGTGACCGCAGCCCTTGGCCCGGTGGGAACCGCGGTAAGGCACGGCCTGCAACCCTGCGGCCACACGTGGAACGGCGGCCCGCCGTCGTCCGTCAACCTGGACGGAGCTGCACTCCGACCCCTGGCAATGTCCGCCTCCTCGCGAAATCACATCATCCGCGACAACCTGCGGAACCGACTGTGGAAGCGGTTGGAAACACGACGGCCAAGCTTCTCCGGCATCACCAACATCGCGATCGAGTCCACCAACGCTCTATGGACAACGCGCCACTGTCCGCCCCAGAACGCGCTGCTGATCAGGGTTGCCCTCGCAGGTGGCGTGAACACCGCCGAATACACGTCGAGATTTCGCCAAGGCGGAAGCCCCGCCTGTACGTTGTGTGACTCGGGAGCATTGGAAGACGAGCACCACGTCTACTGGGATTGCACGGCCTTCGAGAACATACGCACGAAGCCCGAGTACGCGGGGATCGCACAGTCCGACAGGAGGCTCTGGCCGAGCTGCCTGCGGGAGCACGGAATCGTGACGCCGGCGACACGGGAATTTGCCGGGCCGGTACAAGCGCTGATGGCAGAGATCCTGGCGGAGCGGGCGCGCCGGGTCAACGTTAAATGGCTAGAACGAAAGGCGGCGACCCCCTGGGAGCGCTGCGCGCAGATGCCAACGGCGAAACGCGAGTTCCCGTTCCGGCGCATCGCCCCGGCCTGGGCGTGGCTACGCTACTGGGACGAAAGGACATTCCTGGCAGCGATCGACTGGCTCTCGGGCCTCGAATGGTCATCGGATGGCGACATGGCAGCGGTAGAGGCAGCTATCGACTTCGAGCTGTTCTCGGGCCTCGACATCAAGGCACCTAGCAAGGCGGCCAAGACGCATCGGGAGAAGGCCAACGGGATGCGCTGCATGTTGAGCGCAATCAACAAGCTGGCCGTGCAACAACAACTCGGCAAGTGCCTCCCTGGCGACTTCAAGTCGAAAACGACAGCCTTGTCGTTCATAGGCCTGAGCAGCGTACCCGGCTTCCAGCCCCGGCCCCGCCACCGCATGCCCGAAACCGGGCCGACCATCATGCAGCAGGTGAAAACCGGCTACGGCACAGCGCCGGCGTACCCGCCCGAGCGGACGGACAGAGCGCGGCGATGGGTAATCCCCAGAGCGCCACTGGCCAACCCGGATCCCCTGCACCTCCCACACGCAGTGCCGGAGGCGACGAAGAATGCCCCCAAGTGCGCTACCCATCACAAAGGGAAGTGCGCAGTCTGTCGCGCACTCGGACACCACCACGGCCCTACGGTGGAGGCATGTTGCCGACACCACCACACCGACAACGACGGCTTACCTCCGGCGGTCTGCGACCGGCACCGCATGACGAGATGCGTGGAGTGCAACACGCCAACAGCGTGCTGCAAGGCCGGCCACCATGACTGCCGCGAACACGCCCGCGGTCCGTGTGACGACTGCCGCGGCTTACCGACGCTAGCGGAACGGCGGCCGTCAGCCTGCTGCAAAAAGGGCCACCACGTGCCAGCGCCCCCGAAGCCAACAACACCGCGGAAGAAGGGCCGACAGAAGCCGACGACACCACCGCGCATGAAGAGGACGCGTCAAGCGTCCCCAAAGGCGGCCAAGATGGCGAAAAAGCACGCTCCGACCGAGCCGGCCCGAGCGACACCACCAAGAAAGGGGCAGAAAAGAGCCCGACTCCCGACACCACCGAATGACCCGGCGAGAAAACCCGGAAAAAAGCACGCGGCGCGAAAGCGCAACATTTCGAGAATGGAGCTGGATATCACCAGCCCTGCCACCTCGACATCATCCTCATCCATGTCAGGATCGCCCCCTCGAGCGACTGCTTCGGCGGGACAGCCGGCGCGAAAGCGCAACAAACGAAAAATGGAGCTGGTAATCACCAGCCTATTAGCACCGTCCTCGTCCGCTTTGAGATCGTCCTCGGACGATGAATTCAAATAACCCTAGCCTATGACAAATGCAAGCTTACCCCTGTGGTACCTGCATTTCAAGTTCACACTGCTTAACGGCTTATCACGTGGGCGGCCCTGAGATTGACCACTTTATCTTTAGCCATACTTCAACTCTTTACTGAGCACACCGTGGACTTCGCCAACGGGAGACAAATCTCGTCCATCGCGTGTATCACTTCGAATCTCTTCGAGTAAACGGCCGCATGGATCGCTTGGCGGGCAAGCGAAATAACCGAGTCTGTTCCTGAGAGCTGGAGAGTGGCATATGAGCCAATCCTCTTTGTTGTTATCTTGTGTGTTCGCCGGAACGCGTCCACCAAGTTTCTAGATTCTTTGGCGGGTCCGATGCCCTTCGTTCCCCTCATATTCGTCTACCAAACTTCGACGGTTATGCCGGCTCACGGCATATATGTACCACTTTTTGCTGACACAATTCCAGCCACATGAAACACGACCTTGCCGTTCAACGGATCTTACTCTCATTCCATCCCCTTACAATCCGAAACAAAACTTATCGCAAAGAAGGAAGCAAACAATAAAAGGAAACATGCTAATATCGATCGAACCCATCCATATTGTGGCAGTGCTGGCGGCTTTCGTGATTTACAGATGCAGGGAGCGGCCCTATGTCCCGTGGGCGGCCACAGGAATTTTGTTGGGGCTGGTCGCGTGGAGCTCCCGTCCGGAGAAGGTCGACGTCGGCGCATGGGACCGCGTTGGTGACCACCAAAGGGAGGCATTCACCCTGTTGCAGACGCTCGACCTCGAAGAGCATGCGAGGCGGCTGTTCGAAGCAGGATTTGACAGCCTCGAGAGTCTGGTTGACGCTTCGGAGGCCAACTTTATTCAGGCGGGCCTGACAAAAGCCCACTATCGCCACGTGCAGCGCGGGGCCCGCGCGATACTCGACAGGCCCCTACTGACCTTCACCTCGGCTCCGCCCATCGCGGACACGGTCGTCCTGCCTGACGCACCGCCGGCGTTCATCATGAAGCCTTACGGCATGAAGACCGCACCGAAGCGCTTGAAGGCAGTGGAAGCACGCGCACCGCCCGACCGACCCGTCGACAAGTCGATTTTATTGACCAATTCTGTCGCTGCGGAGATGCGGCGCTTGCGCATAGGGACAGCAGACGATGCTCACGCTGCCAGTGCTGCCCCGCATACCACGTCCCCATCGCAGGCACGCGTTAAGGACTCAATCCGGCAGGCCATTGCGGTCGAAAAGGAGCGCTTCGCGGCATTGGGGGCAGATGAGGGAGGAAGGATTCCAAGGGGGCAACAAGGGGAGGAGGAATCCAGTGGACAGAACGCAGGAGACAACACAGGGGAAGCTCAGGAGGCGTCCAGCGGAAGAATCCCAGGGGGCCACGACGGGGACGGTCCAGTCCGAAGAATCCCAGGAGGCCGTGTCCGGGAAGATCAAGAGGAAGCGACCCAGCACAACGAAGGTCAAGAGGTGTCCAGCAGAAGGGTTCCAGGAGGCCTGGACCGTGCCGAGCAGAGAACGCTAGAAAAGATCCCGTCGCACCCCGAAGGAGAGGGCTATCGACACAAGGCGATACCGGGGGCGACCAAAGGGGAAAGGGAAAGGTCGAGCAGTATACCAGGAGGTCGTGGCCAGCCGCCCGGACTCATGAAAAAAGAAGTTCCTGGCCTGGTAGCAGGAGGGGGAGATCCGTCTGTGGCTAAAGACACCACGTCCTTCGAAGAATTTCCCAACACTGATTCGGACAAGCCCAAGCGTCCGCGAAGTCTTGTCAAAGCGAAGCAGCAGATTCGAGAGCAGCGCGAGGAGCCGAAGCGCGAGTCGAGTGAGAAAGACAATCAGGGGAAGGCGCCTTCAGACACCTTGGTCATTCTGGAAGCAATGTCGGACTTGCAGGATACCCTGACTTGCACTTTTGACGGCCGGTTTTCGTCACTGGGCGCGTCTGTTGAAGCGGATAAGAGCATGATTCGTACGGAGTCGTTGCAGGAAGCCCGGGAGGCCGACGGAGGGAGGTTCACGCTTCTCCTCAAAGACCCGCTCGTCCGCTTAGGCGGCATGTTCAAAAGAGACCCTCCCGACTGCGTGTACCCGAATCAAGATCCGACAGCCCCGCGCAGGAACCCTCTCGAAACGTACGCGAGTATGACAAGGGAAGAACGCGCCTCATGCGAAGAGCACCACAACCGCCTGACCAAAATCCTGACAGGGCACCCATTCGATCAGCCTGCAGGCGTTGAGCAGTTCCAAGCCGCCCTCAAGCTGTTGTTCCAAATCAAAGAGCTCGTCGTCTTCGACAATATGGAGGACGCGATGGAAGTTATCCGCAAGCAAGCGGCCATCAAAACCTTCGTCCAGTGTGCTCACCACATCCAAACACCGAAGAAGACAATGACTGACAGCGTGCGAGTCGCTCTTATGGAAGACAACAAGGTATTGCCAAGGAGCTACGTTTTCATGTAGTTCCGGCCATCCGGACCCAGCAGAGTATTGGCATTCAAGTTTTACGTGCCCGAAAATCTCTCGCTCCTCGATGTGCTGAACTAGCTAGCTGTAGGTACCAGCTTTCAAGAACCAGTTTGAGTGAGTCTCCAGTAAACGCCTCATCCACCCATCAGTACGACTGGGAGCTATTCGTGCAAGCTGGACGGATGTTCGATGCGAAGCTTGGCAAGTCTCTCACGACGAAATCGAACGTGCTTTGCGACAAGTGTGTATTTTTTTCTGGCTCTTCGTTCCTCAATTCCAAAGTCCAATAAACGCGACACCCTTATCCTTACCCTCAACTGGTGCGCACCGCGTTCTTTGCGATGATCTTGCATTCACCCCTGCACCCGGTCACGTGTGACCGGTCGGCCGTCGAGGTTTTGCTATAAATCAGCACTTCCCGGTACAGCTACGAGACCGCTTTGCGAACAATGCGGGCAGGAAACGGCTTTCCCTGCCCTCTTCAAGATGGGTACCGAAAGGGTTCTTTAGCACCAACAACCTACAAAACAGAAAACCGGAAACAACCGTTTGCTGGGACGGCTCGCTCGATCCCGAGAAGCGGAAAGAAGTGCCTCGGGACTCCGTCCAAGAAACACTGCTGGGACCCTGCGACGGCGAAGGCTGCACGTATGTCCGGCACTTCCTTTTAGCAATCTGGTTACTATCGAAGTATCGCCTCCCCTCGTAGTATACACAGGGGTAGTAAGCGCAACTCGGTTACCTCCCACCTCTCTTTGTACGCCACGACGATTATTCACACGGTATTGGACCATGGTGTGCTCAGGTGAGCTCACGCACACTTCTCGAAGTTCTCAGCAGTTGAATCATGTACAACAAAGCCCCCCCCCCCCCCCTCCGTTCTACACGTCCGGTTTTGCGACAACCCGACCCACAAACACACGGGACCCTGCCGGAACGTGCCGAGATGCGTGTGCCACCAGCCGACGCGGATATGCGACGACGCCCGGAGTTTGCGAAGCCGTTCCTCGCGCCTTTCTTCCAAACCGACTGTGTTCGTGCAAAGACGGAGAAGACGACACAGATCGACTGGCTGAAGTGGAAGGAGCAGGGCTCGGAGTTTACGAGCCGATTCCTGAGGAGATACGAGAGGAGGCTCGCACACACATACGCGACACTCAAGCTCCAGCAGCCGACGAATCCGAGCAACTACAGGGCTTCGGGGCTTATCTATGGGCTCGTAGATTCACATGCTAACCTGTTGTATGTCGGCAAGACGGCAAAGACGATGCAGGAAAGGGTCGCCAAACACTGGTCTGCCAGGAACACCAAACAAGACCAGTTCAAACGTCACCTGCAGAACCTCCCCTCCCCGCCGTACTCGTTCGTGCTCTACGACATCCCTGGTGCGTTCTATGCCGACGGGAGATCGTTCGACAGGGTGTCGGAGCCGATAGAGATGGCGTTCATCGCGATGCTGCAGCCGAGGTTCAACACGGTCAGCGGCTTGAACAACCGAAGGAAAAAGCCCCGCGCTGCTCCGTCGTTCACAAAGGCGTCGGGCAACGAACCGGACACCCCAGGGGCCTCTCGTGAACGTGGGGAACCGTGGGTTCACGTGGATGGTGAGCAGATACGGATCGACCAAGGTCGGGGGAGGTACTTCGGCATCCGTAGACAACTGCAGCACCTCTTCGGGCTTGAGGAAGACGTACTACAGAAGTATGACGTGAACCCGTGGATGAAGAGCCGGGTGTACAGGGTCCGGACATGGGTTCGGCGGTTCATGGCCGAGCACCTGCAGCTTCCGAAAGTGGGGATCCTGGACGAGCTGCTCACGGCACGGCTCGGTGAAATAAACCACCTCGCGAAGAAGAAGAAAAGTGCGGCGCGAACTCCGTGGTTCTGTATCCAACAAGTCAGTAAGTTGCTCGACGAACGCAAACTGGCCGCCATCTTTCGTCACGATGCGCAACTCCGTGCTCTCCTCGCCGACCCCACGGAATTCATCAATACAAGGGTCTCTACATCACTCAACCCCCCCCTTGGTGTCCTCCTTTCCAACTTCACGGAGGTATCAAGGCAGACGACCCCGGAGCCGGCCCCTCCGCCCGAGGAATGCCCGTGTCAGAGATATCTACTACAAGGATACCACATCCAGGGCCATGCGTGTGGGCAGGCACACCTCCTCGACACCAGCAGCGAGCTCGTTACACTCTTCGACAAAGGTCGCAAGTTCCGACCGGACGGCGGCGACGAGGCCATTTGTACTGAGGTTGATAAGGCGGTGGCTTTGTTCATCGAAGGGTATTTCAGCGATTCCCCGCCTAGTTTCGCCAGGCTACTGCGGGAGAAGATACTGTCGACTGTCGGCGTGGCGAGAATCGGGGCCGAACCGGAGGTGACGACCACGACGCGACGACGCCTGCGGGAACTGTACAAGGACGTCGTGATTCTCCCGGTCGACAAGAGCTCACATGACTTCGGGTTCGTATGCAGACGATTCTACAACCAGGATCTATACACGAAGGTCAACCACAGCGTAAACTACGCCCCGAGCGAAAAGACACCGGAGGAAGTCGTTGCAGACCACAAGACATACCTGGACGACAGAGGGCTGAGCCCCACGAACACCCTCCCCTATTTGTATGGTACCTTGAAACTACACAAGGAGGTGATAACCATGAGGTACATAGCGGGGGTCTCCCGCAAGAACACTGTGGGCCCGGAGGAGACGTTCCCTGAACGCGAAACACGCCGCCCGGATGCGACATTCTCATCAACGACAGATGCGCAGCTAGATCTGACGGGGTTGTTGAAATCGGTCATGGAGATCTTACGGAGGGAGGACAACGACCGTTTCAATGCGACCGGGTTCAGGTTCTTCTGGATCACGGAGTCCAGCGACGACACGGCCTTCTTCCTGAAGACTCATGTTGATGAGCTCTCGGGTCTAGTTGCTGGTACGTTTGACTTCACAACCATGTACGACCAGCTGGGGCTCGAGGAGCTGTCGGAAGAGATTTCCAATACCATCGACGAGGCTTTTGCGGCGGAAGCCGAACGGCTTGGCATACGGGTTGAAGACCTAGTCCTGGTACGACCGAAGAGCCAGCACGGGCCGCAAAGGAAGAAACGCTGTTTTACTTTCAAGCTATCGACGGAGCTAAGTTCGCAGCAGGCAGCGTATTCCGCGCAGGACCTCAAAGCTCTCCTTGCCTTCTGCCTAGCGAACACGTATGTACTGGTGAATGGCACCCTCATGCGGCAAATACTGGGCATCCCGATGGGTGCTAACGCCTCCCCGGACATTGCCAATCTCTTCTGCTACGCAAAGGAGAAAAGGTACATGCTGAAGCTCCTGGCTGAAAAGGAAATCCGACGGGCTACACTCCTCAGCATGACGCGCCGTTTCATCGATGACCTACTGTGCTTCGGGACGAAACCCCCGCCCGAATCCATCTACAGCATGCGATACAAGCAGACGAACACATGCGTAGGGGATTCCACCTTCCTTGGCATACGAATAAGACACGAAGTCTCCGACGCGTCTGGAAGGAGGTACATGCGACTGTCGGTTCTGGACAAAGCGAAAGCCTACCCATACCGCCCCCTCGCGTACACGTCGGTCCTCTCGACGGCCCCGTCCAACTTCGGTTCGAGTATCCTCATTGGGGCCCTCGTTCGTAACGGTAGGATCGCCAACAACCTGTATGACTTCAAAACTGAGATGAACAACACGGTTTTGAAACTCATGCGACGCGGTTACCGTAAGAGCGTACTAAAGAGCGGTTTCCGCAAGTGGCTACTAGATACGTATCCGGAGGCTAAGTTTGGCGAGCATTGCGGGAAAGTGCGTGCACATTTCTTTTGGCTGATCCACGAGGTGGAACGTGTCCTGTTGATGCCAGAACCGGCCGCGATGGACCAGGCGATTGAGCGCCTTCTGGCTGAGAAGCCCTTTGTGAAGTACAGAGGCCACCCCCAACCCGTTCCAGAAGCCGACTCCCCCCCACCGCCATCCCCCGAGACGTCGGCCCGACAGGCAGACTCGACCACCCCCCCTGAGTCCACACGGAAGGGCCACAAACGAAAGGCTGAAGGGGACGAGCAACGTGACTCGAAGCGACGCCGGGCGAATGCCTGTAAACCAGCTCATGCAGTTCCCCCGACATCCACACGCTGCCAATCGGTCATCTGTGCAAGTCCGCCTTTCGTGAAGCATGATCCGGCACTGTTTGGTCCTGCCGGCCTCCCAAATCTGGGGAATACGTGCTTCCTTGGTGCTGTGCTGCAACTCCTCATACGGGTTGAACCGATCAGGGAGATGTACTGGAGCCTTGCTCAGGACCGCCTCAACTGCTGTGGGTTCCTCCGGGACTTCCTGGCTTACTTTGCCGTATTAGCAAGCTCGCGCGACAGCGGGGACCAGCGCAGCCAGGACTGTCGAAGAATGGGTGTGCAGGCCGTCTTAAACATGTTCCCAAACTTCTGCGATGCGCTGCAGCACGATGCACACGAAGCATTGGTAGCGATCCTGAACGCGACTGAGACGACGCTGGGACCGGACGAAACCGAGGCCCCCTGCCCGGGCTACCAGCTCTTCTTAGCATGCGTGGAGAACCGTTGGACCAACACGACACGATGTGAGGCATGTGGACGAACTAGTTCCAGCCCTCAGGCGGTACAATGTCTGCAGATCCCCTGCGGAAAAAGGCTGGAAGATTCTCTCTGCGTACGCGGGTTTGTAAATCCGAAGAGAGGGTGCGACTGCGAAGCTGTAGGGACTGTGGCAGAGGATACGAACCTCCGGCTAACGGCTGATTGTGTACTGATGCAATTTGGCATCTACACGAGAAATGGCGCTAGACGCCGGAATGACGTTGGGTTACCTCTCCTCTTAGAGCTACCGGGCCACCTACTGCGCCTCGCTGCAGTCGTGGTGCACTTGGGGGAGAGTACGGCTAGTGGGCACTTCGTCACGTACGTTGCGCAAGACTCAGGTTGGATCCTCTTCGACGATCTACGGGTCAGCCTCGTCGAGGACATTCCTTGGGACAATGTTTACCTCGCGGCCTTTGTCCGGGTCCCCCAGATTGCCCACAGCGTGACTGTCCGTGCGCCGTCACCCTCCATGATACTTCCTGCTCAAGATCAGCTACGCGGCTCGTCTACGCCCCCAAATTCTGCCGGTGTTGTGGTGAACCGACAGTCGGAAGAATCACCTAACCTGCTCTACCCTTCTGGTAGTCCATTGCCCTGCCCGCCCTTGCCGGACTCCTTATGCCCGACCCCGCATGGTCAGCTGTTGGAGCAGCAGTGGGCGGGATCCCCTGCGCTGCGGTGTCAACACTGCGCCATCGAGTGTACCAAAGATGGGCAGAAGTTTCAGGGTTTGAAGGGACTCCGTGCACATGAGAGACGTTGCCGCCTCGCGAGTGAAAGACTCTGAACCGTCGTTTGGGCCTCATCGAATTCCTGACTGTTGGCTGGTCTATTTTACGCTCTGCACCCGTTCACCCTGACTAACGGGAAACAACTCGAAGTGTTCTATACGGGTGAATGCGCACTATCATGAGAGGATGAAGGCACGCATATCCCGCCTGGCCCTGTGCTAGGCGTAGTTTTAGGTTGTACTTATTTCCGAACAACCTACCACGAGCTTATCCACCCACACACCCAACTTTTTCCCCTTTCTTCTAAATTCTTTTTTTTTTTTTTTTCCCCCGCTGATGACTAACGGACCGTCGGACCCGTCCCAACGGGGATACTTATGGAAGTTACAATGAAGGCTTAGACCGGTACGGGCTACATGGCAACTCCTGCTCAACATGTAGAACGTGGGGAGCCCTTGGTCACATTCAATACGGGTGTGATCGTGGTGTCGGTCGCAACAGTCGTTTGGTAGCCAAAGAGAGAGATAGAGAGAAAAAGAGCACCAGAGAGAAAAGAAAAGATAACGTTATCTTCCGGAAAAGAAGGGTTACGCGAACCCCCGAAAAAAAAAATAATAACAAAAAAACAAAAACCGAAAAAAAAAAAACACAAACCGACGAAGACCCCAAAAACCTTTTTCAACCTCTCCAATTCCCTTCAAGCTAGACCATTATACAACGCCCCCCCCCAGGCATCTTGTTAAGAACCATCCATCCAGCCATCAGCCGGCTGACCCCCCCCCCAAGGATGGCAACAATAAAATACACTTGTATTTTATTCGTTGTATTTTATTGTATTTTATTGTATTTTATTCTGGAGAATTTGTATTTAATACAAGTCTGTATTTGGAATCCCATTTGCCTGTAGTTGACATGTCTTTATTTTGCCTGTATCCACCTCGTCCAGACGAAAATATCGGGAAATTTCGGAGAAATTCGGGGAGTTTCGGGGTATTTCCTTTGCGGCGTAAGGACTCGCCATCATCGAAGACAGAGACGTGCACTCCGCGGCGGGCAGAGGTGCAAGATAAGGTACAGAGAGGTGGCACGAAGAGGTTGTCACGAAAGTAGTCCTAACCACCAGGACCAGGGGCAGTGAAGGTCGAAGACGGCAATTCGAGCGAGGAGTAAGGTTGATAACCAAAATGAGAGGCACGATGGCCATCCTGAAAGCAGGGTTGCAGGATGATGCTTGGGCGAGGATAAGGTTGCTATGGCGACTGGGACAGAGAGATAACGCAAGTCCACCTTCTGGGGTGGGCCTCCACCCACCTGCATAAGGTCGTCGACTGACCTTTCCCGAGACGAGTTGGAATGCGGGTACCATCTTTCCGGAGATTTCCGGTTCCTCCCGTACTCTACAACTCCCCACAGAAGTGAACGTGGACTCCGAAGTGTGACACTGGGTGGGGGGGGGGCACGAATTCAGAATTCCGTGACGCAGAGAGGGTGTTCAGCTTCATGGGGTGGCAAAGTGAAAAGCGAATTCTTGGCGAGAGTCCACGCCACCACAAATATGGGCAGGTCTTGACAAGTTAGTTGCCGATATCGACCGGAAAAACAAAGCTGCCGAGGAAACTAAGAAGCGCAAGGAAAAGCAGGCTGAAGCCAAGGAAAAAGTCGTAGATGTAGTCGAGAATCAGGGATCATTTAGAGTCACACGCACAAAGACATGTCAAAAACATCAACCACAAGGCAGCTGCACTGTAGCCTATAGGGTCTGTATTTTATTCTGTATTTTATTGTATTTTATTGTATTTTATTATTGAATTTGTATGTAATTATTTGACCCTTGTATTATACCATCTTTGCCCCCCCCCCCCCCCATAGATGGAAACATAAAACCCAAAACCCAAGGCCACCAGACACCCAGTATTTGGTGGCCAGCCACTACTGGGCGGCTCGTCCTTTTTCCCGATCGAATATACACACCTCCGAATCCAAACGGGCGAAGCCCGGCTTTTCTTTGCACCAATCCTTCCAAAAAAGAGGGGGGGATCCGGGGGGCACCGCCCCCCGGCCGAACGGTACGGTACAGCGACACACATCGTGCGGTGAAAAACCTCAAGCTTCACGGATTTCCAAGGGAATCTGTCAAGCTTTACGAACCTTCTCACACTCGTATTTCTTAGTTTCGAGTCCCCCACCAACGAGACCTGTAACCGAGTTTAACTAGTCTGTAACCACTGTAATCACTTGTAACCGGGTGTAACCCTTGTGTAACCACTGTAACCGGGATGTAACCGCTGTAACCACTTGTAACCAGCATGTAACCACTGTAACCGAGTGTAACCAGTCTGTAACCGGGATGTAACCGCTGTAACCACTTGTAACCAGCATGTAACCACTGTAACCGAGTGTAACCAGTCTGTAACCGGGATGTAACCGCTGTAACCAGCATGTAACCGCTGTAACCACTTGTAACCAGCATGTAACCATTACAGTCTCACTGCGGGAATGCTGCTTCGCAGTCGTCAAGCCACCCAAGAACCAGGTGGTTGGGGGGGGTGTCGTTGGACGGGAAGAAAAAAAAAGGCTTTGCGGCGGCAATCCCGTGTGCGCAGGCGGAGCCGATACCTCGGGAGCTGCTTTTGCGGTGGGCGCGAGCTCAGGAGAGCTCGGTTTGTCTGGCGGCGCTTGTGGCTTGGAAGACTGTTGGGGGGAGGTGTGCACCCTCTCCTCCCCGCAGTTCCTGCTGGTGACCCCACAGGAGGTCATCATAGACTGGTTCCGGACCCCGAAGGCTCGGAAGAGGGACCCGTTCAGACCGTCCCGGTTTGCAGTAGTGCAGGGAACTTGACGTCCGAGATCGCAACGCTGTTTCAGGAGTGCTCCCCGTTCGAGAAACTTACGGAGATGACGACCGAAGCTCTCGACGTAACTTGGAAGAGAGCGCCAGCGATGAGCACGTTCAGCGCCCATTCGATAAAACGTGGTGCGGCAACGTTCATCTTTCAGAAGCTGGCCAGCGGAGAAGCGGTGGTCCCGGCGGCGCTGGTGGACCGCCTCACAAAGCACGAGGAGAAAGAAGGCGGCGGCGCAGACAAGTTCTCCGACACGACGTTGCGGTACGGCGGAGATCTGGTAGCCCTGGCGAGGGCTTTGCGGACCGGGGAGGTCACGCGCCATCTGTAATGACACCCGTTGCAGAGTTTCTCCGCTCGACGAATCACAGCATCACTCGTCGGGGGAAGTCGACGCGTCTGCCTCGGACGGACGAGGAGCGTGCGTCGCCGTTGCACGTCTCGTCGGTGTCGCCGATGGATGTGGCGAGGCTTCGGGCGCGCATGTCCTTGGCGGTGCGTCGGCGATTTGACGAGACGTGGCAGATGGCTTTCTCACCGTCCGTCGGGGCCGCGGAGTCGGCCGCAGTGAAGGCTTCAGGTTTTGAGCGGAAACACGCCCGGTCGCTCCTTGAGCACGGAATCGCAGTCGCGGCGGCAGGGCCAGGACCTCTGCATTGCGTTCCTTTCACGGTCTTGGAGGAGAAGGACGGCGGTTTTCGCCAGCGGTTTATCCTGTGGACGAAGGAGGGGAACCGATTGGCGGAGGAGGCGGGATATCAGGCGGATGTCCCGCTGCAGCACATCTCGAAGTATCTCGGAGTGGTGCGTGAGGAGTGCGCGTCAACCCGTGACTTTCGCACGGGTTTTTACGCGGTAGAGATTCCAAAGGAGTCTCGGCACTTGTTTCGTTTTGTGGACGACGGTGGCGACTGGTGGGAGCTGACACGGTTGCCGATGGGCCATACGTGTGCACCCGAGCTGATGCACACGCTCGCAGCCACAGCTGCAGGCCACCCATCGTTTGTTCGTCCGGAGTTCGCGGAGCGGGCGGTGGTTGTCGACATCTGGATCGACAACATCCGCTACGCCGGGTCGCGATCGGAGGTGACGGCGGCGACGGCGCGACTGGAGAGGACAGCGTCGGATTGTGTGCTGACTTGGAAGGAGCAGGATACGCGCACGGCCGTGCAGACATACGAGTTTCTGGGAGTGTCCTGGAACCACGGCTGTGGGGAGGTGGCGCTGTCGGAAAAGCTAGTGAAGAGGTTAGAGAAAACGCGAGCTGAGCTATCTCGGCCGCTTGAAGCCCACGAGTTGGAATCTCTCGGTGGGAGGTTGTTGCATGCGTCCGCGGTCGCCGGCGTTTTCCCCGGGGCGTACTGGTTTGCTCTGAAGTTCTTGCGGCGTGTGACCAACTCGCTCAACAGGGGGACACGGGCTGCCTCGGATACGGTGGTGCTTTCACCGTGTGTTCGTGCAACGTTGGTTGATTGGATCAGCGCAGTTCTCCGCCCCCGGCGGATGCCAAGTGATGCTGGCAGGCCTTCTTTCACGGCTTTTGTAGACGCGAGTTTGCTTGGGTGGGGCGGTGTACTTGTCGACGTCCGCACATCCGAGGTAACCATTCTCGGTGCTCCATGGACCGAGCAAGAGCGTCGGTTGCACATTAATGTGCTTGAGGCGATGGCGTTTGAAAAGGTCGTGCTGGCCATACCGGAGTCGGTGGCCGGTGGGCGGGTAGATGTTGTGGTGGACAACACTACCGTGAAGGGTGTGGCACGGAAGGGGTCGTGTGTGCGAGATCCCGTGTTGAACAGGGCCGTCGTGCAGGGCCTGGAGCGTATGCGTTTCCTCGGGTGCGCCCTATCGGTGCGATGGGTGAAGAGCGCGGACAATCCGGCCGATCTTCCCTCGCGCGTTCCTCTGACATCTTTGACGAGAGGGAAAGTGGCGGCCATGGAACTGGCGGTACGGCGGTTCCTCACTCGCGATGTGGCAGGTGGAAAGTGACCTTGTCCAGACAAGCTTATTTCCGTGAGTCCCCTGGACGGGTATTTTCATCTTGCCCCTATCGGACAACCACTAGAAGCACTGGGTTTCCGAAGATCAACGCGAAAAAACGCCGAAGGCGTACCTTGGCGTACCGTACCGTCCGGCCGGGGGGCTTGGCCCCCCGGACCCCCCATTCTTCAAACTTTCACAAAATCCGTGAAGTGGGCCTCGAATTCTTCTAAGAACAAACGCTGGTGTCCTGGACAAGCCACCCCCCCCAGGAAACATAAAACCCAAAACCCAGACGGGCCAGATTCAGTTTCCACCCCTGCCCCCCCCAGGCATCTTGTTAAGAACCATCCATCCATCCATCACCCTCAGGCTATTTTCACTGTGGAGGGGGGAGACGCTACCTGTCACACTCTAAGGTGGTCACCGCGGTGGGCGGTCAGAATTTTTTTTTTTTTTTTTTGCCCCCAAATACCACACTTTGGAAAATTTTTGTGGGCCCACTTTTGGCAGGGAATTTTGACCATTTCATCTTAAGAATTTGACCACCCAGCCTCCAAGGCAACTGCACTGTAGAGGGGGGGGGGAGGGGGGTCTGGTTTATCCGGCATCCGGCCAAAGTGGCTGATCCTTAACAAGAGCGCTGCCCCCCCCCCCCCCCCCCGCTCGCGACCGTTTTCCTGAACAATCCTTCACTAAATCCGCGGTTAAATAACCTGGCCTCAGTGGTGCAAGCACCACGCGCTCTTCAAACCCAAGAAACATTTTCCCCCTCGTACGATTCAGGTGAATCATCAGATACTTCCTGAAAAAGCTAAAAGTACACCCCCCAAAGTTTCAGAGTGACTCGTACTATTTAGCCACTATTTAACCACTATTGTTAGAACCGAGAGAATCGGGGCTCGGCGTCATTTAGAGTGAGGTCTCACTCTAAGTGATGCTGAATGCTCTACTCTTTAGTGACACTGAAACCGCATTTTTCAGTCACAGTGGACAAAAGTGCATAAGCCTCACTCTAAGTGACACATGCCCAACTGTCTAGTGGGCTCAGAAGGACTAAACACACTGCTCGCAGAAGCTCTCGCATTGCTGATGCAGTAGAGGTGGTGAACCTTGACGAATCAGTGATGATGGACCTGGACGCGCTCTCTGTGCTGGATCTGCATGCTGATACCTGTCCTTCACCTGCATCAAAGAGAAACGGGTAAGTGAGCTCTTAGCCAGAATCAAAACTTAAAAGTCGTTGCGCTGGGGGCACCACTTAAAACTTTTAAAAATGGAATTTCAAGCGAACTTTAACTCTAAAAAACAACACTCGTACTATTTACCTAATAGTACTAATAGTACGACTGCCTAAATAGTACGAGGGGGCTTTAAATGACCATTGAGTTTTGCTCCCCGCACTCCACGAGTGAGGTGAGCTGAGAGTTTGCGAGAGTACATAATTTGGTAGGGTCTCTTAGGAACGTCGGCGGTCGTTGATTGTGACGGTCCCATTGTCCCAGTTCTTCTGTGTACAATCAAGGGGTCGACCATGCTGCGTAGCACTAGGCAGCATGCAGCCGCTATCCGTCCTGCACCGTACTTAGCAACCTCCGCAAGCGTAAGTTCAACGGACAGCGACTCTGACGACAACGATAGGGGGTCATAGGTGCTGCATGTGAAGCGGGCAGGGATTGGTGGCAAGAGGAAAATCATAAAGTATAAGCATCGGTGAGTGGTATCGTGCCAAAATAACGGAACGGCCAGGTGACCGTTTGGAATAAGCTTGAAGAAACTCCCAGCGAACTGCTCCTGGAAAGCAGGCCGATGCGCAGCAGCCACCAGCCCACAAAGTGCCGCGCGAGCGTGTACGAGTAGATCCGCGACTAGCTTGGAGCCAGCATTAACGCCACCGGGCTGACCATAAGCGCCCGGTGAAGAAGCGACGTGGAACCCAACCCGGAGACTCAAAACCCCCGAATTTTCTTGTACTTTCACTTTTAAAACCCACAGGCCCGTCCAGGGACGCAACGTCATCTGCGTCGTTCGCAAATGTACGTTTCTGAAGTAAGGTATTCCACACGGCACATCGCAGAGCTTTCTTCAGACGCTCCCTTACGTTCCCCGGGCCTTTGGCGACCTTTCGTTTGTTGTGGGATATCGACCCAGCTCAGATCGCCAGTTCCCTCAACTTCAGACTGGCAGGTTCGCACACGACCCTCGCAACCATTGCGTGAAATCGCTGTTTTTGGAATCCTAATCAGCGACAGCCGAAGATACGAGATCGAAAAATTGAAGACCGTTCATACCAAACCATTCGTTGAGTAAACTCTTCGATGGCCGTTGTTTGAGAACCGTGGTTTAAGCGATCCCGGACACGGCCGCAGGAAATGCACGGAAATGTGACGGGCAAAATGAAGATCATCGGCTTGATCCCTTCCCCCCAGTGACCTGGTTTCCGATCGCGATGGCAACGACGTGATCATTGGGTCGCCCTACAAGTAAGGTCGCTACAAGCAAACAAACATTGAACGCATGTTTCGGACTGGCAGCGAGGGGCTCTCTCTTTTGTCGTCTAACCTACCTGCCCAACGCGTATCGAAGGCGTGTCGTTTTTCTCCACTGCCACGGTTCCGTTCCATGAGAGGTACCGTTTCGCACAGGAATGGATAGGGCGGCGTTCTCGCTCTCGGTGCAACCGCGAGCAAGCTACATTCAATGTCTGTTACTAGGCACCCGTTGCCGCATGTTGTGCTTACCAGTACTCGAGAGGAACCGCAACTTGATAGCAGCGACCATGCTACCTCGTGCCTTCTGCACGCTTCACGATCGTAGTGAGACGACGCAGATGATGTATCATGTATTCCTGTTTGCAAAATACCTGGGGACCACAGATCCCCCCCCCCCAGAGGAAAACCAAAAAAGAAAAGGCAGCGAAGATGGCCCGTGGACCTAAGAAGCACATGAAGAGGCTCGCCGCCCCGAAGCACTGGATGATGGACAAGCTCCAGGGTGTGTACGCGCCGAAGTGCCGTCCGGGTGCGCACAAGGGAAGGGAGGCTTTGCCGTTGCTGCTCATCCTCCGAAACAGGTTGAAGTTTGCCCTGAACCGTAACGAGGCCATGATGATCACCAAGCAGCGATTCGTGCACGTCGACGGCAGAGTGAGAGCCGACCCCAAGTACCCCGTCGGGTTCATGGACATTCTTTCCATCCCGAAGACGCAGGACAAGTACCGTGTCCTTTACGACGTTAAAGGCCGATTCACCCTCAACAAGTGCACAGACGACAACAAGCTGTGCAAAGTCACCAAGTGCTACATGGCCGACAACAACACCCCGACCATCTCCACCCACGACGGCCGCACATTGAGGTACGCCGACTCGCTGATCAAGAAAGATGACACCATTCAGCTCGACTTGAACAGCGGTAAAATTTTGGACTTCGTCAAGTTCAAGATCGGCGCGTACTGCATGGTCACGGGCGGAGCCAACACGGGGCGTGTCGGGGAGGTTGTCGACGTTGAGACCCACCCGGGTTCGTTCGACATCGTGCACGTAAAGGACACCAACAACAACACGTTCGCCACGAGAAGGTCCAACATCTTTGTCATTGGCAGGCGCGAGTCCGAGGTTCTCGTCGACTTGCCGAAGGGCAAGGGTCTCCGCATGCCCCTCACGCAGGACCGTGAGCAGCGCATCGCGACCTACGCGAAGAGCAAGGCCGGAAAGAAGAGGCTCAACTAAGGCTTTCTCCTTCTGTAGCTTGGACCGACAACCACGACCCCCGTCCCGGTTGTTTCTGTCTTCGATTTCCTTTTCTCTTTATCCCCCCCTTCGCTTTTTTTCGTTTCTTTGTTTTTCAAGCTTTCATCGAGGCCTTGCCACTCTCGTTCCATGATTCGAAGTAGGGCCTCTCCCTTCAAACGATGTTCAACAGCAGCATCAGGCATCAGTCCCATTTTTTTGTTTGTACTCCACGCGTACATCACAACGCTGCGTCTTTTTCATTTGCCAAGCCCCCCCCCAACGCAGACGCTACTGTTGCCTGAGGGTTTGAAGGGAAAAGGGAGAAATCGAAAAGAAACCAAAGAACAATCGAAGGGGGCTCTCAAAAGAGCTTTTCCCAGTCATTTAGAAAAAGATTTCTAAAAACTCTTGATGGTGTCTTGGCCTTTCGCTTCTGCTGAACAGACAACTACACGCTCGCTAGAGGAAGATCAATGTTCGATCCCACTTGAAGAGCTATGTGCGCGCTAGCTTCTTCCTTCCGTCGGAGACGGTAAAGTGTGCCGCACTGGGACATCAGGCCATTGTAGCCCTGGTGGAGTAGGCAATGCAAGCGGCGGATTTTCAAGTGTCATCGATTTCCAGGGGCGGCTGCACTAGGTAGATCCTGGCCTCCCAATCGCGGCCAATAACAAGTCTCAACACTATTTAATTACTATTGCATTGTTGGCCTTTCCAACCATACCTCAACTGCTCGCCGACCTGCGACCTATTCCAGAATCAACAGGCTTCTTCAGGGGGGGCTGGCACAGAAGTTACTCGCACAAACCTAATGATATAGCGAGCGTGTCGTGGTAGATGTCACGCGGACCTTCTGCGACGGCGCTGAGGGCGATGTGCAAGCAGTTGTGGCTGGAGGAAGCACCCGCTTTTAGAGTGCTAGACGATGCCTGCAGGATGGCACTGTACCTTCGTAAATCAGGCGAGCTGGCGGAAGCTGAATGGAAGGGCGTTGCTCTGGCTATGTCTTGGTCGTTCAAGAACGGCATTCTCAGTAGAAGCCCCGATGCGCACAGCATTCACACAGAAGGGGGTACCGTTGAATTGCTTTGCAAACTCCGGCAGCACGACTGGGCTTTTGTTGTGTGGCGACGGCTTGCGAGCATGGGCATCAGATGCCCATTGTCCAACAATGTGCGGTTGATAAAGGCGTACACCTCGAGTGTCGCCTTTCCCGAGTACGAGGGGTTTGAGGTACCAGAGGTGGTGCCGAGGGATGTAGCGGTGAAGTTTCTGCAGGATGACTTGGAAAAAAAGCTATGCCACGCTGCCATGCCGGCAGAGCTGGCTGCGCAGCTTGTTGTGTTCTATAGCCGAGAGCGAGAGCACACGTCGGCGGTTGCCACGTGGAAGCAGCACCTCTCAGGGGTGCCAGTATCCGATATCAAGACCCTGTCGGCCATTCGAACGTCGATTCGCGCGCTCAAAAGCGCAGCTACGACACGGATCCGACACTGAGCGTGCAGGTTTGCACAAAGCGAAAATAGAACAGGACTACCAGAACCAGGTCCCAGCGCGATTTGGGGTTTGCTAACTACATTGACGCGCTCTCGGCAGTTGCGATTGCTTGTCGCGCGATCCGTGCGCTGCCATGTTTCTCTCCTCGTCCCTAAGTTCCCTCGAACATGCCGGCATCACAATTCGAAGACGCCTGATATCGGTCTTTTTGGCCCAGTGACAATCCTAATCCATGTGATCACCTGAGGAGATGCGCGCAAATAAGAGGCGGACGAAGCTCGAGTGGAAAACCGAAAGAAGCACAGGCTGATTTGTGTGCCTGCTGCTCAGTTTACTTGTTCCAGTACCATCGCTCTGTCCGGCTTTTTCATGCCAGCGGCAACTTTTTACTAGCAGATTCCACCGCAGAACCAAGGGTTTGGAGTGGGGGTGGATGATGGATCCCGATGGAGGATCCGAAGAGCATTTCGACCCCGCAGGCGACGAAGTGTATTACGCAAGGATGGCCGAGCTGTTGAAGCAAGGCGGGCAAGGGTCGCCGCCTCGCAAGCGAACGCCGAAGAACAGCCGGAGCACAGACGAGGTGCTCGACTTCATCGAGTACTACAACAGCGGCCGGATGGCGAAGCACACCGTCGAGCGGCTTTACCGGCCGAAGCCCGTCGAGAACGAGGAGGCGAAGCACTTTTTAACGCGCGGGGCGCGCGAGCGCGTGCACCAACGCGAAGCCCGCGAAAAGCGCCGGCTCCTGCGCAGGATCGACCAATGCAAGGAGCGCGACGTCTCCATCGAACGCCTCGCGAACGCACGGCCCCCCGACGAGGAAAACCTGGCGAGGCTCTGCCGCAGCGACCAAAGGAAGCAGATGATCGAACACTACAAGGCGGTTCTCCCCATCGAAGAAGTCGGCCCAGACAACTACTACAAATACAAGAGCCTCCTGCACAACGCCGCGCTCAAAACGAGCCTGCCCCCGGACACGCAGGCCCCGGGAACCGGCCCATGGAAAAAAGAGGTGTGGAAGCCCATTGGGCTTGCCAACGCGTTCGACATCGACCAGGTCCGCAAGAAGCGGGAGAAGGCCCGGCTGAAGACCTCGCCACAGAAAATTGCGATCGCGCACTCGAGCTACGCCTGCAACACGAAGACGACAGCGCAGTACAAGAAGGATGGTCTCGCTCGGAGAAAACTGCTGGATGCGGCAAAGAAGGAGACGACTTGGAAGTAGACCGGGATGAATAACCGCACACGGCCTTCCAGCACAGCTTCCGCTTGAGGTTGCTGACACTTGCAAAAAGCTGCCGTCACAACAGAGAGAGTACCGTACAGGCGTCCAGGCAAGCATCGCACGGTACGGCATGATACGTTGTTTCATTGCGTCAGGTATTATTTGATGTCACGGTGCTGTAAATCCGGCGCCCATTGCTTCTCATTCAGCATCATGGATTGCTTTGACCGAACTACTTGTGCCACAGGGTTTCGTTGCATAGTTGTAGCCTCACAAGGAGCGTGCGTCTATTTCTATCCTGATCGAATCGAGCGGATGAAGAGACAACCCGTCTCGACGTTTGAACGGTACGAAGACGAACCACGCTACCTTTTGTCCTTCTTCGTTGTTATTCGATCCCAACAGAACATGCTCAGACAATGCACTGGTCTCGACGTCCCCGTGTCTATCCTCTGGTGACAGGCAACACTTGGAATTCGGAATAGCTATTCCGATGCTTCCGAACACTGGTAGCATGGGACGCAACCTACGACGTATTATTTTGTATCGTGCCGGTTGGCCCAGACATTTTTCGAATGTCTCAGCACTTCCCCCTCTCCATAGATACAGCTAGTAGACTAAATAGCGGAGCTCCTGCAACCAACCTGTCAAGCACTGTTTTTCATCCTTTTCGGTCGTGCGAATCCCTGCTTCGGTCAATGCGGAAGATAAGGTGTGAACAGCGTCAGTTTGGAGGCACCAAACTCAAACGCGATGGATGGAGCTAGGACCGCCCTTTGCGAGTAGAGGAACCCGTGCCGGCGTTTGTGCGAGCCTCCTTCGAAGAGATTTCCATCCATCGAATGTGCCGTTCTCACTTGCACGATATTTCTTGTGTGTCATGTAACTCTTCAATGCTCAAACAGGTTGTCGTCCAACAAGAGCAAGTCTGGGTGGAGGGTCGTGGGGAGTGGATAAAATGCACGGGACGTGTTCGGTGGGGTTGTTGCTACTAGCCGTTGGCGTCGCGAGCGCGGCTCGACGCCCGATCGAGAACCCGGAAGAGCTAGTCAACACGTTGCAGGGCACGTACGGGAACAGCAATCAGTTGAGCGCCGGGAACACTTTACCCTTGACCGGCCGCCCCTGGGGTATGCACTCCTGGACAGCGATGACCAGCGTGCCGGGGAACTCCTTCTATTTTGATGCGAATCACCGGACTTTCCACGGCATTCGCTGCACGCACTTGCCGAGCCCATGGGTCGGTGATTACGCATGGTTTACGATGCTGGGAACTGTGGGGTTGGCAGACGAGGTCGATGGAATGCCGAAGACATTCTTCGACTCGTCTTTCAGCTCAACGTGGAAACCGTACGAGCTGTCAACGCTCGCATTAAAATGGCTTAACCGCCCTCTGCCCGGGATGCACGCAGCCATTCTGTCCCCCCGGATGTCGGTCACTGCGACAGAGCGAGCCGCCATCGTTAAGGTTGGGTACCAGCCGTACGACTCCCGCATGCCGTCCAAGTGGGACCAGGGGCGGTATTTTTACGTGACGCTTCCGCAGAGTTCCGATACGTTCCAACTGGACGACGACAAAAAGGGGGTCTCCTTCACCACAAACCGAGTCAACGGCTGCGGTGTCGACAACCCGTCGGATACTGCGATGTGCCCGGGTTTCCGGTTGTACGCTTACGGTACATTCTCATGCCCTGTCGCAGAGTTTACCACGAGGGGGAGCCGAGGGGTGTTCAAGTTCGGCCTTTCCTGCACAGACTTGGAGTTCACAGTCGCGGCGTCGTACATTTCGTATGGGATGGCAAAGGTCTCGATCCGCAGGGAAGTTCGGGGGAGAACATACGACCAGCTCAGAGATGAGTCGAAGCACGTCTGGCGGAAGCATCTTTCCCGGTTGGTTGTGAACGATGCTGGTGACCATGAAGACCGCGTGCCGATCCTCTACAGCGGGTTGTACCGGGGGAGCATGTTCCCTCGGCAGATGCACGAGTTCGACAACAGCGGGCAGGCGAAGCATTTCTCGCCGTACGTGCTCGGGAAAAAGGGCGCTGACGCCGTCTTCCCGGGCGTCATGACGACCGACCACGGATTCTGGGACGCTTACCGTACAGTGTACCCATTGTTGAGTCTGTTGTACAGCGACAAGCTGGGAGAGTTGTTGCAAGGGTTCGTGAACGGGTACGACGAAGGGGGTTGGCTGCCGAATTGGCCGTCACCGGGGTACCGTGGAGTGATGAGCGGGTCCATGCAAGATGTTTCAGTGGCTGACGCTATTGTGAAGAAGACACCTGGGCTGGATTTGGAGCAAGCGTACCAGTCCATCCGGAAGAACGCGTTCGAGATACACGAGGGGAGGGACGTTAGGCTGGGGAGGACGGGGCTGGCTGAGTACAAGGAGCTGGGCTACGTTCCCACGAAGGAATGGGGGCAGTGCTGGTGCTGCTGCCACCCAACAGCGCAAACGCTGATGTACACCTTCGCTGACTGGTCCGTTGCCCAAGCGGCTGCATCATTGGGGCACACCGAAGACGCGAAGATGTTGGCAGAACGCGCGAAGTCGTACGAGAATCTGTTCAACCCTGACACCAAGTTCTTCTGGTCGAAGACCGACAACGGCGAGTGGCTAGCGGACTTCGACCAGTACGCGTGGTCTTCACCATACATTGAAGGCGGCCCTTGGCACTACAGATTCGCAATCGAATACGATATACCGGGGCTTTCAAAGTTGTTTGGTGGCGATGACGAGCTATGCGCCGCCGTGGAGGACATGATGAACCAGCCAGCAACCGTGAACAGCTACAATCCGTACCACGAGATGACCGAGATGACGTTGTTGGGATGGGGCCAGTACGCGCACAGCGACCAGCCGGTGCATGCTTTCCTGTACGTGCCGACGCAGGCGAACTGTCCGAACATCACCCAGCACTACGTCAGACGCGCGATGGCAGAACTTTACTCGACCGACTCGTTCTGCGGGGACGAGGACAACGGCGAAATGGGTTCGTGGTTCGTCCTTTCCGCCCTGGGTTTGTTCACCTTGGCGCCGGGGTCTGGCGTGTGGGTCTTGGGGTCTCCGTTGTTCAACAGCGTCACCCTCCACACAGCAGAGGGCACACTGAACATCAATGCTCCGGGGAATTCCAAGGACAACGTTTTTGTGGACAGTGTTCAGCTCAATGGGAAGCCCTACGCCACCACCGCGTCCATTCCGCATGCAGAGCTGCTGAAAGGAGGTGACCTGGTCTTCAAAATGGCCGGTCCCTCGATTCACAATATGTACAAGAAGAAGTAGTCCTCTTGCACGCAGGGTCCCTCCCTCTTGCACCTGAAGATGATTGAGGTAGCGACCCCGGTCCGGAAAAGCCAATGCCGCATGCGTCTCTTCTTGCCCCCTTGGACGAATTCGTTTGCCATTTGCGACCGCAAGATTGAACTGGACTTAATGGTGAATCCAAGGACAAAAGGGGCAGCCTGAATAGACAAAAGAGCGCTTTCTGGCCGAGCACAAGGGGCAAATCATTTGTGCCTATGTCTAGATACTGAATTTGGGCCATCTATCCTGCGGACGTCAGTGCTTTCGTTGGTGTCAGTCGAAGGTTCACCTGCACTCGGCGTATCCGCAACATCGCAACGTTTACAGGTTCTCTGACGGTTACAATCTGTCCTGGCATTCAAAACACCCGTTGTCCCCAAAAAAAAAAAAACACACAAGGAGTTAGTCGAAACGACCAGCTGTCCGCTCAGCGTGCAAGTCATTCCCTGCCGCCGTGGTTGACATGAAGAAAATATCCGAGAGGAGTCATCATTGTAGCTCGTGGCGGACAAGTCGCGTTGCGGGTTTGCTGCTCGGCTTTTGTTTTCGACTGGAAATCGGGCAGCTGTTCGCACCGGCTCCGGAGTGCCGGGTCCGGATCGTTTTCCTTGTTTCCTTGCTTCGCAACAAAATGATTCCACCTGCCGTTCGCTCCATTCGCGCCAAATCCGACTTTTCATCGGAGGGCCTGGCTTCGCATTCCTAAATCCAGTATTGGTTCTTCGTTTTTGTCTGTAGTGCCGTCGCATGTGTGTGCGCTGTGACGCCATTCCGTGCCTTCTCTGGAAGTACGGCGAAATGAGCATATCGAGGAAGGCTACCGATTTCGATCCCGCCGAGTCGCTGCATTGCCCGCAGGAACGGGATCCAGGTAGCATGTCGCGGACGCCAAGAAGTCCCAGGAAGGGCTGACAAGTTAGTGCACGGATGGTGATAATGGCGCAAAGACTGACCGTAGCAAATGGCGCAACTTGGCCGAATACCGCAGTCAAAAAAGCCGCAAATCTGGCAGGCCTGGGACAGTGGCGCATTTCGGCAGAATAGCGCGAAATAGAACTGAGAACTACAGGGGGGGCAAGCACGGATCCACCGTCATGGATCCTCTTGACAAAGCAGGTGGGAAGTTCCAAGGTTCAGAAAACTCAGATTCATCAGCTTTTATGCGCAGTGCGCTATCGACTGCTGCGAGACCGTACAACCGCCACCACAGGGACATCCCCCTCTTTGAACAGCAAAGAAACGAAGTTGAGTGATCCCAGCACAAGGCAACCGACCCAGGCACACACCCGCTATGGACGTCGAAAAGCAGCTGAGTTTGGATCTGAAGTCCTTTGTTAAAGAAGTTGCGCGGCAGCCATCGAACAAGTGCTACGGCAAAGCGGAAGGAACCATGTCGACGCGCGCTCGCGTTGCTGCCACCAGAGGTGGGCCCCGGCTGTTAGGATCTGGAGTGTGGCACGCACCGTCTCAACCCTACGCGACGTCCAGCAGAAGGCCCGTGGAGAGGACAGGCGATCCCAATTTTGCCGCCGGCGTGACTTCGCCTTTGAACCAACACGAACCGCTGCAGCCGCACCGTTTGCAGGCGCAGCACCACACCTTCCACGTCCCATCGTACCCTGTTGGCGCGACGCCGCACGAGCTTCGGCAGAAGAGCTTGCTGTCGAACGAAACCCGGCGCTCCTCGTCCGCCGCTGCCCGCAAAGTCGCGCGGCACAACGTCGTCAACTACGACTTGCACCACGACGCCGACGAGCCCTTCGGCGCGCCCATCGCGCGCGAGACGACAGACCGCTTCGCAAACTCCCTGCGCTCCTCCTTCTACAAACCCGAGCGCTCCTGGAAGATCTGAGCTCCGTTGGCCACAACTGAGGCCGTAACACACACTTCAGCTTCGGCGCGTGCTTGGCCGCAGTCGCGAACTTGTGCGCGCGACCTTTCGACAAAAGTGCTCATGAGAGATCTGAGCTCAGTTGACCACAGCTGAGGTCGCGACACACATTGACCGTGGTCGCGAACTTGTGCGCGGGGGATACAAACCCGAGTGCTCCTGGAAGATCTAAGCTCAGTTGTCACAGCTGCGGTCGCGACGCACTCTAGTTTCGGCGCGTGCGTGGCCAATCACGAACCTGTGCGCGCGACCTTCGACAAGAGTGCTTCTGGAAGGAGCGCAACCCTCGTAGCTGCTGCCCGCAGAGTTGTTCGTGTTGCTAAGCTCCATTGGGTTTGCCACACCGGCCTTTGCGCCCCTATTGTACGGCGTCGAGGCCGTGCGTCGGCGTACGACAGGTGAAGTGGTTCACTGGTTCATTCAAATATTTCGTACGGAGATCTTCGAGAGCCGAACTAGCGCCCGGTCTTCCTGATTGTACGTTTTCTAACCGGCCGCTTTACTGTGCCGCCGCTTTCCCCTTGTACATCATACAGTGTAGTGTAACCAAACCTTGCTTCTCGCCTTGTACTGACTCTAAACCCCCATCTCTCGCTTTTTCTTGCCCGCGTGAGACGGAGTACCGTATTGTTAGTGTCTCTTCGACGTGACGGTGTCTGAGAGAAAGTTACCGTGCACCGCTATTTCTCTTCGCTGCCTCAGCAGTGTTGCTATTGGGCAATTTGCGTACCTGCTGCCATCCTTAGATGTGGTAGCCGTTTCTCAGGCTCCCTCTCCGGAATCGAACCCTAATTCCCCGTTACCCGTTACAGCCACGGTAGTCCACTACACTACCGTCAAAAGCTGATAGGGCAGAAGCTCTTGCGGATGAAGTGTACCCAGGACACCCACACACGCGAGTGGGCCGGCCGGGCGAAATCGCAAAAGCCGGAGGATCCCCGCCGAGAGCGAACACGAAGGGAGACACCGCGAACCCCGGTTAGACCGCTGAACGCGGAAGGCCTGCACGAGCGACCGATTGGGCGAGCAACGAGGGAGACGAGCGAGCGACGCAGCGAACGGATCCCGCATCAGAAGCCGAACACTGCCGACTCCATGAACAGGAGCAGCGCCGAGAGAGTCAAAACGAAGGGTCGTGCAGCCTCGGGGCGCCACGTTAAAACGAGTCCGCACCACACACGCGAGAGTAGGCGGTAGGACTCGTTGTCGGTTCCGTTCGGCACATCCACATTTTAGCTGGAACAAATTCGCTACAAGCCAAGTCTCCACGTTCCTTCGTTGGAATACGGGTGTTAATCCGGCAGAAGAGTTCCTCAGCCTGAACTGAAAATACCACAGTGGGATAATGAGCCGCAGAATGGGATAATGAGCCTCAGAATGGAATAATGAGCCTCAGAATGGGATAATGAGCCTCAGAATGGAATAATGAGCCGCAGAATGGAATACTGAGCCTCAGAATGGGATAATGAGCCTCAGAATGGGATAATGAGCCTCAGAATGGGATAATGAGCCTCAGAATGGGATAATGAGCCTCAGAATGGGATAATGAGCCTCAGAGTGGGATAATGAGGCCTGGAGTGAGTGGCAAAAATGAGGTCCCCATGGGGATAAAGTCGTTTTTTATGACACTTTTTCGTGGAATGAGTCAAACTGAAAAAACTGGCTGTGGTCTGACCACGCGCTAACAATACCACGTAAACTATAGTTTATGGAACACAACACACAAACGATCAATAGGAAAGGACCTCCCCTGCTGGGGGAGAAGGGGGGTGGACAGGCGAGGGTAAAGCGCCTGTGTCCCAACGCCCGGGCACCATGTCGAACAAGCGGACGGTCACGATTTACCAAGCGGAGGAGGCGGAAGCTGACCTCGCGACGTACTACTGCCTGCGGTGCGGCAAGAAGGTCTTGGTGGTGACCGAAGCGTTGGCTTCGCGGCCTCGGCGGTCGGTGGACGGCAGCTTCGTGGTGCTGAACGACACGATAAAGAGCGCGAACGTGAGGAAGGGCCCTGTCGTGAGCCTGCTCCGTGCGCGGAAGGGTGCCGAGAAGCAGTACCGCATGGCGTGTAGGGCGTGCGGCGTTGCTGTTGGGTACCGATCGCAGGACATCGAGGATGTGAAGTGCCGGCTCTCGTACATTTTCCCGGGCATCCTGTCGTCGAACCCGGCCGTGACCCTCGACAGCCTCGAAGCCAAGGAGCTGGCGGTTCCGCAGTGCGTAAGCAACGAGACGGTCACCATCGACTCCACCGCGGCCAAGCTCGTCACCGTCCAACTCCTCGTCACTTTCAACGCGCACACCCGCATCCAGGTGCCAGGTATGCCTTTTTGGAATTGTGGTCTCGGTCTTCGGATTGTTGGCAACATTCCGCCCTGCGACGCGTAGGGCGATGGGTACGTGCTGCGCAGAGGAAGTGAGGGCTTACCGGGTGCGCAGTCTATTCTCCGGGTCTTCCGGAACAAGTGCTGCAAGAGGCGTTTGCCGTCCCCCACCACCCTTGCCTTCCTGCAGAGAGAGCAGGTTGCTCCTGCGGCCTTTCGGCGGGCCCTTCCGGTCGACCACTGTCTCTCGTGCTCGCGGTCAACAGGAAACATGGCCTGCGACAGGGCGTAATCATCGTCACAACGCGACGCTGTCTTCTAAGCACAGCCGGACATTCCTGGGGGACCTGCCGGAAAGCCCATTTCAACAGGGCTTTCCTCGGCAACGGAGAACTACGTTTGTTTTCGCGGAGGAAGTACAGCAACACAAACAACGCCGCACAGACATTACCGCGAAGCACACGATTCTTCAGCTGGACAAGTCGCTGGAAGGCAATGCCGTCAAGATCAACGAATCGATCGTGAAATTCTTCTCGCAGCTGCTCGAGAAGCCGCGTGCCGAAATCCAGCTCCTCTCGGGGCAGCAGGACGTGCACAAGGTCGTCGGCATCCAGAAAATCACTTGCGGTTTCCTGTTCCACTGCCTCCTCAGCGCGATGCTCGATATGCAGTACGTTCTGCCCCGCATGTACGACACAGGAGATGACACAGTATGCGAACCCCTTCACTCCACACCCCCTTCTACTGAACACACCTTCCGTTCTCGCACCCTCCTCCTCGTCCGCGTTTCATCCCTTCCCGCCTCAAGACGTCCTCGCCGCATCGCCGCAGCGCAACCCCTCCCATCTCCCTCGCCTCACGTCTCACGTCCCGCCCCTTTCTCTGCGGCAGTATCTCTTTTTTTCTTCCCCCTGCTGCCTCCGTACGTGCATTTCACCTCGCACCTCCCCTTTCTGTCTTTTTTCCCCAGCCCCGTCCCTAGTTCGCGACGACCGCCGGCAGCCAACGACGCCCACTCTCGCTTCCCTTACCCCTGCTGACTCTCTCTAGATAATTACACTCTTCCTTACAGAAGAAGCGTATGGTACCGACCGCTCACCCTATTAGCCTCGTTTCGCAGTCTGTCGTTCTGTCGATGAGGCGATACGTACATTACATGAGTGGATGGTGCCGACCGTAGCCTCGTTCTTTTTGTTGCTAGCCTCGTTCTTTCGATGATGACACACCCATCCTGTAGTATATGACGATACCTTTAACCTACTAATATGGTGCTCCGTTAGGGGTTCCCTACTCTATATTTTAGAGCTAATCTTACCGTCTGTAAGGTTTATTACTCCCGTCGTCACCTTATCGTCTCTGCCCACTGTCCAACTGACCGACTTACCTCAAAAGGATCCCACTCCAGTTGGGAAGGCATCGCGTACGAGCGAGTCCGAACCCCCGTTGAAAAGTGGCGTCCCAATGCGAGGCCAACGCGGGTTGGCCGGCGGGGTCGCGAGGGTCGCTATCAGTGTGCTGCACACAGTGGGCCGCTCACATTGCTGTGCGGCACGGTGCTTCGGAGTTTCTGCTCTTCGTCTTGTCTGACGAGAACTGCGTAGAAGAAAGGGAAAACGTAAGAACACGTCTTTGTCACTGATAGCACTAGCGCAAGGGAATGTTGGAGTGACTGCCCGGGGAAACGAGCTTGGGCGAGGTCACCGGGGGGTTAGGGAGGGTGGGAAAACTTGAATTTTTCTTTGAACCAACCACACCCTGAAGGCTGTGTGAAGTTCTCTAATCGACTTTCGTGGTGCATCAACTCCCTCAGTGAAACTGTTAGTGTCCCGTAGCAATATGCGTTGAGTAGTGCGAAAAGTACACCTTTCCCAAGCGCAAAAAAGTCACCGGGTACAAAACCAAGTGCATGCAGAGGTGCCACCGTTCCCTTTTCACGAACTACAGGTGAGCGATACACAGCGAAAACGCAAACGAGACGATACATAGACGCTCCGGCTGTCGTGACGTGCACGTTCGGGTGGTCAGCGGCAACCTGCACTAGCATGCGCAGCGCCGCACTCGGATGCGTTCATCCGTCCAGGCGCAGTGCGTACATTCGGTTGGGTATCCTCGCTGCTTTCGTTTTACCTGATTCGATCAGGAGGGTTGGAAGTGTGGCAGCGTGCAATAATCTTCCACTTATGCCGGCCACTTTTCGCGAGTTTCAGCTTCGCGAGCTAAGGCCGTCGCCGCAGCAACCGGTGGCATTGGCTGGCACATCGCCGGCTATCCTCGCCCCCGAATACGGAGAGGCGATTTCCGGGCATCTTGGCGTACCCTAGCAATCTTTCGCCTTCGTTGGGTCGTGGAATCGGCAAGACTTTCTCATACCCTAGCTTCCGTCGTCACAAATAATGCATCTCAGTCCATTTTACTCCCGCGCCGCGTACCGTGATGAACCGTACTCAATGCTACGTGTGAGCCGGCTGCTCGAAAATATACCGGAACTAGGTGGCCCAGGTTTGTTCATGTCAGGATTACCCACGACGAACCTTCACGGGAATCGGGAGATCTGCCGAGTACCATTGAGAAACATTCACGCCTGTACTGTTGCAGCAGCCACAGACAGGACATGCTGGCAGGGGTTACGAGATAGCGCGGAGCTAGCTTTTTTTTTCCGTCCGAAAGGTATGCGGGTGGCAGAGTGACCGGGCGGCGGCCTTCAGGCCGGTAGGCCCGGGTTCGAACCCCGCCCATGACATTTTCCCGGTCGAAGATTGTTTTCGAGGTTTGTTGGGTTTCGGGGTCAAATGTGCCCGAAATTTGCGTTTTTGCGGAGTTTCTCAGTATCCCGCGGTATTTGGGTCACCCCGGGAAACGGAGTCGGGGGGTCTCCCCCCGGGTACTGGCCGCTGAACTTGCCATCACAGGCCAAACTTGCTACCAGAACCCGCACTTTGCTTCACCAGAACTCAGGTTCGCGCGAACCTTGCTTCGCCCGAACTTTACTTCACCAGAACTTAGCTTCGCCCGAACTTAGCTTCACCCGAACTCAGCTTCGCCAGAACTTAGCATCGCTCAAACTTTGTATCGCCAGAACTTTGCCTCACCAGAATTTAGCATCACCCGAGCGTTGCTTCGCCCGAACTCAGCTGCACCCGAACTTTGCTTTGCCCGAACTTTGCTTCACCAGAACTTAGCTTCGCCCGAACTTAGCTTCGCCGGAACTTAGCATCGCCCGAACTTTGCTTCACCAGAACTTAGCATGCTTCGCCCGAGCTCAGCTGCACCCGAACTTTGCTTTGCCCGAACTTTGCTTCACCAGAACTTAGCTTCGCCCGAACCCCAGATCTTAGCTTCCCCGAACTTTACTGTTTCCCGAACTTTAACTGCTGCCTCCAGTCTCGCCGCGCCGGTCTTTAGCCGAGCGCACGTACTTGTCGAGCCGGGGTATACAAGATTACTGTAGCTCGACGTGGTGGTGTACAGACATGTCGTGCAGGGGATTGGGGTGAGTGGCTCAGCTTTGTTGGGAATTGGCCAAACTAGTTGCAGGGGTCTCCCACAAGAATGGTACCTTCCAGCCTCTGGGCTTTTTAACTGAGCTTCATTGCAACTCAGAAAAGCAAGATTCAGCCCTGGTGCCCGTCGGCGGTCTCTGTGCGGCAGTGTCCTTTTACCAACAAAGCTACGCACTTCTTCACTCTTGTCACTCCGGGATCAATCCTGCCAAGCTATCGTCCTCGAATGTCGTTATGGTTCTGGTCTTCGGTCGACACCTTTCGGCGCCTGCGGTGTTGAAGAGATCTTTACCGTGTACAACGATGCATACGCTCACCACTCACTTCAAGCGAGAACCGCCGGAGTCTGTAGTCTTCTGCTCTTGGTATCCACCCACAGTTCACATCGGTATTGCAATTCCTCACAATGTGGCCGAGAAGGCTGTACAAAACCCTGAAACGAACGAGACCAAGTAGAAAACACTCGCAACACAGTAGTCATGCAGTCTGCATGCGCACGAGTGCGTTACTAGGATACCAATGGCAAGACAACAGAGTGGGCCACTTGCATGAGATCACGTCTAGCTCGGAGATGAATCGTGCACCCTATCCTAAGCCTCCCGGAAAGTACACCGCACGAAGAAGCACGTTGAACATGCACTCTCTCTCTTCACACAAACAAAACAATCGAAAGACTACCCTGCCCATATCGGGATCCCTCACAGTCAAAAATCCACAAATAACGCTAAACAAACTTCAAACCCCCGACCGCTTTGCAGAAGAATCAGTCGAAAACCCTCTCACCCCCCCACTCACTTTTCCAGAGACCTCCTCCACTGCTGATCCTGCTGCTTTGTGGGAGGGACACGGGCGCCGCAACGTTCAATGGGGGACATCTCATGCGAGATCCAGGAGCTGTGCGCCGTCGCGGGTGTCACGAAGCCTGAGCGGTTCATCGACCTCGGCATCCGCACCACGGCGGACCTCGACCAGATCGACATCGTGCAGGAGATGGCGTTCCTCGAGCAGCGCGGGATCACTTACATGGACGTCCGCAAGCTGAAGAACGCCGCCGAGTCGGTCGAGGTCAGCAAGGGCCCGCAGACGGTCGCGCTCGCGTCGAAACAGATGGAGATGATCCTCCCGCCCGCGCAGTACGCCGAGAAGTTCGCGAGTTTAGCCCGCGGGTGCTACTGCTGGCGCATCGTCGACCACCTGAAAGGCGAGAAGACGAAGACCGTGCAGGAGTCCGCGTTGATCATCACCGCCGAGTTCTTGCTGGTGTGCACGTTGGAGGGGTCGATAACCAGCGCAGTCCGGTGCCAAGACATCGAAATAGCTGCCTTGCAGCAGGCTTCGCCCCCGCTGATCGCGTTCAAAGCGTACGACACGTGCTGCGAGCCGACCGTCCTCCTGAGCATGAAACCGAATTTGACCAACCCCGTGAACGACACGATGCACCCGCTGCACGCTTTGAACTTCACTAGGAAGCCGAAGACGAACACGGACCTCGCGTTAATCAGGGTGCCGCTGGCGGTGAGCATGTACACGCTGCCTCAACTCGCGAAGACGTTCAACGAGGGCGAGGGGTTTCTGCCGCCGCACGTCAAGTTTCAGATCCTGCAGAAGACGAAGCAGTGGCCGCAGGGCTCGTCGGTGCCGACGATGGAGTTCGAGTACAAGGCGAGCGACGGCACGCTGAACATCATCCGCCTCGGGAAGAACTTCGGCGCCGCCGGAAAGCTGCAGTGGCTGGTCGACGGGAAGACGCGCATACAGGACATCCGAGAAGTCCGGTACGATAACGGCGTACTCAAGCTCCGCAAGGGCGACGTCGTCGCGGCTCCGACCCTGCCAGCAGACCCGGTTGCGCGGGAGCAGTGCATCCAGTCCATCGGAACACTGGCGGCGCGTGCCCGCGTCCGGTGCAACGGCATCCAGGTCGCGAAGAAGAAGCCGTCGAAGATGACCGACGACCTCGATGCGTCGCCGGTCTCCGAGAGCACGCAGAAGAAGGCGCCGTCGTCGCAACCGGCCCTGCGGTTCACGGACGACAACGGGGTGAAGCACCGCATTGCCGACCAGCCGGCGGAGTCATCGCTGGAGTGGTGGGTTGGGGGTTCGCACTGCTTCGTGGCCAAGAATCTGACGTACGACGGGGCGGTCATCGCGGCGGGCTGCGGGGCGTCGGCGAAGACGACGGACAAGAACATCGTGTCCAAGATACACGCGCTGGCCCAAGCGTGCCGCGTGCCCTGCGTGGGGTTCGACGAAGGCGGGAGGAACAGCGCGGTGTCCAATGCGAGCACGTCGTCGTACAGGCATGACCCTTACCACATGATCGACACCGACTCGGACATCGACGCGCAGTCGCCGAAGGCGAATGGGCTGAACCTGAACATGACATTCGCCGGCGGTCCCTCGCAAAAACAGCCGCCCCGCACGTCGTCGCCCCTCGAAGAAGTCCTCCCGCGGCAGTTCGGGATGTCGTTCGCCGACGACAACGGCTTGCATGGGTGTGCATCCTGTCTTTCAACTCAGCCCCCTCTCCCCAAACCAGAACGTTGTGCTAGCACCGGAACAGGACCGAAAGTCTCCATCCAAAGGACCCACTGACGAGCTCTAACTCTGAATTGGTCTGCGTTCACGAGCGAAACCCGAGACGAAGAACGAGGTGCACACAACGCGGTGAAAAGTAATAAAAGGAGCTTGTCCCTCAAGGTTTCGTACCCTACCTGCGGAGTCTTACATCCTCCCTGCGACCCCTTTTCCCTTTTCCCTTTTCTTTTTTACACTTTCTCCCTCGAAGAAGACTTGATGCTATCATCAAACATGCATGAGAGGCAGTGTCCTGCCTAAACATTAAAGTAAGGTAGCGGGGCGACCGGATACTCCCCGGAGAGATGGTCCCTGCACTCCAACTCGTCTCTCTCTCTCTCTCTCTCTCTCTCTCTCTCTCTCTCTCTCTCTCTCTCTCTCTCTCTCTCTCTCTCTCTCTCTCTCTCTCTCGTTCTCTCTCTTCTCTCTCTCTCTCTCTCTCTCTCTCTCCTCTCTCTCTCCTCTCTCCCTCTCTCTCTCCCTCTCTCTCTCTCTCTCTCCT
>JAPJBO010001368.1:0-47957 GCA_030068145.1 Diplonema papillatum | reverse complement strand
CTACTACTACTACTACTTATACTACTACTACTTACTATACTACTAACTACTACTGCCTCAGAACTACTGCTACTACTATACTACTACTACTACTACTACTACTACTACTACTACTACTACTACTACTACTACTACTACTACTACTACTACTACTACTACTACTACTACTACTACTACCTACTACTACTACTACTACTACTACTACTACTAATACTACTACTACTACTACTAATACTAGTACTACTACTACTACTACTACTACTACTACACTACAACTACTACTACTACTACTAATAATACTACTACTACTACTACTACTAGTACTACTACTACTACTACTACTACTACTACTACTACTACTACTACTACTACTACTACTACTACTACTACTACTACTACTACTACTACTACTACTACTACTACTACTACTACTACTACTACTACTACTACTACTACTACTACTACTACTACTACTACTACTACTACTACTACTACTACTACTACTACTACTACTACTACTACTACTACTACTACTACTACTACTACTACTACTACTACTTCTACTACTACTCCTACTACTACTACTACTACTACTACTACTACTACTACTACTACTACTACTACTACTACTACTACTACTACTACTACTACTACTACTACTACTACTATACTACTACTACTACTACTACTACTACTACTACTACTACTACTACTACTACTACTACTACTACTACTACTACTACTACTACTACTACTACTACTACTACTACTACTACTGCTACCTACCCCATTTACGTCGAAATGACTACTAATACTACTACTACTACTACTACTACTACTACTACTACTACTACTACTACTACTACTACTACTACTACTACTACTATTGCAGTTTACTGAGGGAATTGGCACATCGGATTGTCATCAGTGCTCGTATCCAAAACCGGACCACTCCAACAGGAGGTGGGTCGGTTGGTCGTGGTGCGTAAAACGTAAAAACAATTGCTCCGGAACTGTCCACAGTCGCGGGGACCAAATTACGGGCGACTGTCATTGCGCCGTCGGAGCCTAGCGACGCCTACGTACCTGAAGCGCTTCCGGAGCCGGCAACACCACCTGGAGAGGTCGAGCGAGAGGTTCAGGGGGCTGAGGTAGCGGATTTGAAGGCCGAGCTGAGGGTGCTGACCGAGGTGGTCATGTCGTTGGCAGGCCGGGCCCCCCCGAATGTGAAGGCTGCGCGGGCCTCCAGGTTTTGGTTGAGGAAACGGACGTGACAAAGTGGAGTGATGCTCTGGAAAAAGACCCCGAAGGGCTCGCTCTTGCCTTGGAGGTGCGGTACGTGGCCGGCCGCAAACATCTGCCGGGCGGGGAGCAACTTGACAGCACGTTCTCAGCACTCAAGTGCTGGCTTCTGGCTTCTGCCCAGTTTGAGAACTGGGTCGAGTGCGCTGAGCAGGTTCGCCTCGGCCAGGAGCTCCTGATGCAGCTCCGCGTCCAGTTGAAGTTCGTGGAAGAGGGCGCGCCGCGTCGGGAGCTGCTAGACCGAATGCGGCAGCGCGATGATGATGAACTCGAGCGGGCTACGGCTGGCTGGAAGAGGGACGCGCACCGACAGACAACAGAGAAGAGAAAGTTCGGCTTCAAGCCGAGGAACAAGTCCGGATGGAAACCGGGAAACGCCAAGGCCGGGGAAAAATGACTGGCGGCTCCCCAGCTAGGCCTAGACATGCCAGTTCCAAAGCAGCGATCCCCTCAACCAAGAATACCAACCAAGTTCGTACTTCGTCCCTTTCCGGCTTTCAAGCACCCTCTCCAGAAGTCTGTCCCGTCTCACCTCCCGCTTGTCGACACTGCGAATCTTTCGCCGCGACCCTCGCTGTGTTCACTCAAACCGTCAACCGGCTCCTCGCGGACCGTCGTGATGCAGCAACAGCCACCGACGAATGTGGGTCGCGCGGTCCAGCGATTGCTGATGGGCGGGGTCTCTGGTCCCACCGGCCGTACGACGGAGGTCCGGGTGACGCGCCTGGATGCCGAGGCACGGCTTGTGGCCCTGATGCAGCAAATGTGGGCGGATTCTACTCTGCAAGACCGGCGGAGGTTGTGGCGCCGACTCTGTGCGTGGACCGCGCAGCAGCAGTTGCGACTCAACGCGGACACTGCTTGCCTGTTTGTTGCGGCGACAGGGGTGCGTCCGCAGGGCCTTCTGGGGTACGCGAAGGCGCTTTCAGCCACGTTTGCAGCGATGGGAATGGAAAACCAGCCGTTGCGGACAATGGCTTCGGCGCTGCGCAACTCTGGGGCGGCCGTGCCGCATGCTCAGGCGATGCCCGTGGACAGAGCAACGCTTGTGCAGTGGGCGATGGCGCAGACGCCTGCAGTGAGGATGTGTGCATTGTTGGCATGGAAAACGGCGTCGAGATGGGCCGAGGTTGCCGCCCTGTCGTCGAAGCAGTTTCTGCTTGTTACCCCGGAGGAGATCGTGATCGACTGGGAGCAAACCCCCAAGGGTCGGCGTCGGAACCCGTTCAAACCGTCGAGATTCGCCGTGATCGTGGGCTCTCTGACGTCTGCATTGGCCGAGATGTTCCAAGCGAGTGCCCCCTTCGACAAACTATGTTCTCTCACGACAACGGGCCTGGATGCGATGTGGGCACGGTCTCCCGAGATGCGACGCTACTCGGCGCACTCCATAAAGAGGGGTGCGGTAACGTATCTGTTCGGCCTGATTGCGAAGGGCGTTCCGATTCCGCTGTGCATCGTCGACCGGCTGGCCAAACACGAAGAAGTGGGAGGGCAGGAGGCGATCTCGGGAACGACGATCCGCTACGGCGGCGATTTACTGGCCCTCGCTCGGGTCCTCGAAACTGCGAAGGCGACGAGGCATCTCTGAGTTGCCAACTGCGGTCGGATCCGGCGTTCAGGACGCTGCAGGGACACTCGGTGACGCGTCGCGGAGGATCGACTCGGCTGCCTCGAACGCCGATAGAGCGCCAGTCTCCGTTGCATGTTGCCGCAGTCAAGCCGATGGACGTTGACAGACTGCGCGCCCGCATGACCGACAGCGTTCGCGCGCGCTTCGACGACACTTGGCAGAAGACGTTTTACCCAGACATGAACAGCGTTCTGCCGTCGCTCGGATCCCCGTCGAGGTTAGAAGTGGGCCACGCGAGGCAGCTGGAGACGTTCGAGATAGCGGCGAGGGCACCCGGCTCAGGCCCCTGGGCCTCCGTGCCTTTCACGGTACTGGAGGAGAAGGACGGATCCCTTCGGCAGCGGTTCATCTTATGGACCCTCGACGGCAACCGCGCGGCTGAAGCAGCAGGATATGAAGCGTCCGTTCCGTTGGCCCACGTATCCCACTACCTGGGGGCCGTACATGAAGAATGCGGGACTACGCGTGACTTCCGGACGGGGTTCTACGCAATTGAGATCCCGAAAGCTGTTCGACACTTGTTTCGGTTTGCAGCGAACGACGGTAGCTGGTGGGAATTGAACCGCCTCCCGATGGGTCATGCATGCGCACCCGAGCTCATGCACACGTTGGCAGCGGTGTCAGCCGGGCACCCTGATTTCGTGTTGCCAGAGCTCGTGGAGGGTGATGTTGTTGTCCATGTTTGGATCGACAACATCCGCTATGCTGGCTCGAAACGATGCGTCCATGCAGCGACGGAGCGTCTGGATAAGACGGCGCTAGACTGTTCGCTGACATGGAAGGACGCTGATTCTCGAACGGCTGCACGGCGCTACGAATTCATCGGGGTCGACTGGAGACACGATGTTTCGCAGGTCTCGCTGAGCAGTAAGCTTCGCAGAAAGCTGGTGGCAACGCGGTACGAGCTCCGGTCTTCGTCACTTTCGGCAGGCGATATCGAGACTTTGGGAGGCAGACTCCTGCACGCGTCTGCAATTTCGGGCATTTTCCCCGGATCATTCTGGTTTGCGCTGAAATTCATGCGCAGAGTGACGAACGCGTTAAATCGAGGAACCAGAATGCCGGCAGAACAAGTTCCCCTGTCTCCTTGTATCCGATCGTCCCTTCAGGGTTGGATAGACGCGGTTATGAAACCGCGGGCGATTCCGACGATGCTACCTGCACCGTCGATGACAGTGTTCGTCGACGCAAGTAAGAAAGGATGGGGCGGCGTTTTAGTGGATTCTCGTACGGCAGAGGTCACTATCTTGGGGGCTCCCTGGTCAGCTGAGGAGTCGAGGCTGCACATCAATGTGCTAGAAGCCATGGCCTTTGAACGTGTGACTATGTCGGTCCCGGATGCCTTTGCCGGTGGTCGGATCGATGTAGTGGTGGATAATACCACTGTACAAGGAGTAGCGCGGAAAGGATTCAGCATGCGGGACGCAGGCCTGAACAATGCGGTAGTTGCTGGTCTTGCCAGGGTGCGAACCCTTGGTTGCGCGCTCTCTGTTCGCTGGGTGCGTAGCGAGGGGAATCCGGCGGATCTCCCATCACGGGTGCCCCTGACGTCGCTTACTCCGAAATCGATAGCTTCCGTCACACAGGCGGTTGTGGCATTCTTTACTCGCGGCGGGGTGGATGGAAGGTGATCGTCTTGGTGGGCGTTGGTACGTCCAGACCATTCCTTTCATCCCGTTCGCAAGTCAGTCAGTTGCTAGGTTATATGGTTTTGCTTCCCTTTCTCTTCGACTTATCTCGAGGAAAGCGCGTCAGTGAATAAGTTGAAATGGGTTTCAGTTGTTTAGCTTGACGATTTGTAGAAAGATCCCCAGACGCATCGAGCAGCAGACAAGAAGATACCATGCCAATTCTTGCAGTTTACTGAGGGAATTGGCACATCGAATTGTCATCAGTGCTCGTATCCAAAACCGGACCACTCCAACAGGAGGTGGGTCGGTTGGTCGTGGTGCGTAAAACGTAAAAACAATTTCCCACCCTCCCTTGCCCCCGGGTGATCGTCTTGGTGGGCGTTGGTACGTCCAGACCATACCTTTCATCCCGTTCGCAAGTCAGTCAGTTGCTAGGTTATATGGTTTTGCTTCCCTTTCTCTTCGACTTATCTCGAGGAAAGCGCGTCAGTGAATAAGTTGAAATGGGTTTCAGTTGTTTAGCTTGACGATTTGTAGAAAGATCCCCAGACGCATCGAGCAGCAGACAAGAAGATACCATGCCAATTCCTACTACTACTACTACTACTACTACTACTACTACTACTACTACTACTACTACTACTACTACTACTACTACTACTACTACTACTACTACTACTACTACTACTACTACTACTACTACTACTACTACTACTACTACTACTACTACTACTACTACTACTACTACTACTACTACTACTACTACTACTACTACTACTACTACTACTACTACTACTACTACTACTACTACTACTACTACTACTACTTTAGTACACGGTAGGAACTGGAGCAAAGCGCATGGCAGGATGAGCACACCACCCGAGCCTACAACAGGAGACTTCGGGTGGGCTGAGGTGGGTCTTCTGAGACTGAATTCTTCTTCTTCTATGCCTAATGATCCCCGCGCGTCCGTTTTTGACAAGCAGTCCACATCGGGCTACCAGGGATGGACGCTGCCGAAGGAGTTCTCTCTGTCGTTCACAGAGTTAGTAGGAAAGCCGTTTCCGAGGCGGTACATTGTCCTCTCGGACTTGAGCGGGTGGATCATGCACTTCTTCGGCGGTCTACCGGAGGAGCAGCAACTGCTTTCCGCGAAGGCCGTGGTTCGGGATCTCCTGGACGTGGACGAAGGGAGTGACTTGGACGGGAAAGTGGAGGCGCTAGAATCGTGGAAGGTGGCAGCCCTGCTCGCCGATGCGTCGCTGGTTAACCCGCGCGTTCTGAAGCTTGCGATGAAAGCTAGTTCGAAGTGGAAAGCCGGCGCACCGGATCTCAGGCGCCCGGACGGGGACGACGATCAAGATGTACCCCGCCCACCTACGCCGCCGCGGACTCCTCCGATTTCTCCTAGGCGGGCTGCCGTCGACGATGGCGCAGCTCTGCGATTGGAGCTCGGGGCCCTTCGCCAGGCGGTGGCGGAGCTGCAGGGCGTAAAGAAGGGCGCACCTTCGGAGTCGACTCTTCGTTCGTTCGTGGCTGAGGCAAAGAACGTGTTGGACTGGAAGGGACAGATGGCCGTTGACCCGGAGACGCTAGTCCGGGACCTTGACGTGGCGTATGTTGCTGGGAGGCGGCATTTGCCAGGTGGGGACCTGCTCCACGACGTCTTTACCAGGCTCAAGTGCTGGTTGATTTCGGCGGCGACGACAGACGGCTGGGAAAGCTGCCCCGAACAGGTGAGGCTCGGCAACGACCTTCTCCTTGACCTCCGTGCACAGCGCGTCTACGTCGAGGAGGGGATAAGCCGAAAGTCCGTCATGCGTGGTCTCCAGCAATTGACGGATGATCCGTTCGACAAGGTCGTGGCCGGGATTCGAGGACAACGGGAAAAGACGGAGCGTCCGAGGCGGCAGTACAAGAAGTCGCAGGGAAACGGAAAGGCCGGAGGAAAACATTGACTGGCCGTCCTCCGGCCCCAAAAACCCTTGCCAGTTACAAAGTCTGTCCATCCGGGCAAAATCAAGCAAACTCACGTCCTCACGCCCCAGATCGTGGAGCCTCGCCAGACCCTTCACGCAAGGAGAGACCTCCCTCTTCCGAAACCGCCTGGTCGTGCAAGAGCTGTGCCTGCATTGGCGCCTTCTTCGACGTTGCTGAGCGGCTGTCCGACGTTGCTGAGACCCTCCAGCGTGTCCTCTCAGGCGCCAGGGTTGGCGAGCCGTCCGCAAACAGCTTTAGGCCGCGCCATCCACAGTCTGCTGACGGGTTGGACACCTGGGCGCACGATCCGTACGGGGGAGGCGCGAGTGACGGTGCCGCAGGCGGAAGCGCGCTTGACGGCACTCGCGCAGACGATCTGGGCCGAGACCACCCTCCAGGAGCGCCGTGGCTTGTGGCGTCGGCTCCAGGCCTGGACATCGGAGCGCGGCCTCCTGATCGATGCGAATGTCGCGTGTGTCTTTCTGGCGGCTACGGGCGTGAGGCCCCAAGGGCTACTCACGTATGCGAAGTCTCTGTCGGCGGTATTTGGGTCGATGGGCCTCGACAACAGTCCCCTGCGTGTGCTCTCTTCGGCACTGCGCAATACGGGCGCGGCAGTTCCCCTGTGCCAAGCTACCCCGGTAAAGAAGCAGACCCTCCTTTCGTGGGCGGAGGGCCAGCCGGCCACGATCAGGCTCGGGGTTTTTCTGTGTTGGAAGGCGGCAGCCCGTTGGGGGGAGGTAGCGTCGCTGTCGTCGCACCAGTTCCTCCTTGTTACGGCGGAGGAAGTCATCGTCGACTGGATGCAGACGCCAAAGGGCCGCCGCCGCAACCCCTTCAGAGCGTCGAGGTTCACTGTCGTGAAGGGGCACCTGACCGCCGAGATTGCGGCCCTCTATCAGGTCTGTGCGCCGTTCCGGCAGCTCTCGGCGATGACGGCAACGACCTTGGACGCTACCTGGGCCCGGACCCCGACGATGAACGGGTTCTCCGCCCACTCGATCAAGAGAGGGGCGATGACGCACCTCTTCGCGCTGATGGCACGCGGGGAACCGATCTCGCCGTACCTCGTCGATCGCCTGGGCAAGCACGAGGAGAAGGGCGGCCCGGGGACGCTATCCGACATGACGATTCGGTACGGCGGTGGCCTCGTCGACATGGCACGCGCCCTGGAGACGGGGAAGGTCACGATCTTTCTGTGACCAGCTTCTTGCGGTCGGATGTCTTCGAGAAGTCGGGCGGGCATTCGATCACCAGACGAGGCGGCTCGACACGGCTCCCTCGGACGAAGGAAGAGAAGGAGGCTCCCCTTCACGCAGCATCCATCGACTGTATGGACGTGGAGAAGTTGAAGAATCGGATGACACCGGCGGCGCGCAAGCGTTTTGACGATACGTGGCGCCTGACGTTTTCACCGGAAACCGGCGACCTTCTACCGTCAATGGGATCGCCTTCCCGACTCGATCCTAGACATGCGCGCGAGCTGTCCAAACACGGTATCGCCAGACGAGCGCCTGGTCCGGGCCCTCTGGTAAACGTGCCCTTCACCGTCATCGAGGAGAAGGACGGGGCGTTGCGCCAGCGATTCATTTTGTGGTCGTTCGATGGGAATCGTGTGGCCGACGCCCAGGGTTACGAAGCGCACGTGCCATTGGGGCATGTGTCCAAGTACCTTACCGCGGTACATGAGGAGTGTGGCACGACGCGGGACTTCAGAACGGGGTTCTACGCAGTGGCCATTCCTCCAGGCGCAACTCGGCTCTTCCGGTTCTGCGACGCGGAGGGCGCATGGTGGGAGTTGACACGTCTCCCCATGGGGCATTCGTGTGCCCCGGAGATAATGCACACTCTTGCCGCCGTTTCGGCCGGGCATCCGGACTACGTGATGCCCGAGTTTGCGGAGCGCTCTGTGGTTGTCGATGTGTGGGTCGACAACATCAGATACGCCGGAACAAAGAAGTCCGTCGTCGAAGCCACTCGACGTTTGGATCGGACCGCCTCCGACTGCGGCCTAACTTGGAAAGAGACGGATTCGCAAACTGCCTCACGGCAGTACGAGTTCATCGGAGTCCGGTGGGATCATGTGTCACACCAGGTGGCGCTGTGCCGCAAGCTCAAGCGGAAGCTGTTGGAAACGCGCTACGTGCTGGGTGCTGCGACCGTTCCGGCGCATGAGTTGGAAACCTTGGGAGGGCGCCTGCTGCACGCATCGGCCATCGCGGGGATTTTCCCCGGGTCCTTCTGGTTTTCGCTGAAGTTTCTCCGACGTGTCACCAACGCGTTGAATCGAGGAGCCAAGCTGCCGTCCGATTACGTGTCGATTTCCCCGTGCGTGCGGGCGTCTCTGCAAACCTGGATTGATTCGGTTTTGAAACCTCGCAGTCTTCCAACCGGAGCGGCGAGGCCGTCTATAACGGCCTTTGTAGATGCCAGTAAAAAAGGTTGGGGGGGCGTCCTCGTCGACTCTCGCACATCAGAGGTGACTATCCTTGGTGCGGCGTGGTCCCGCGAGGAGTCCCTCTTTCATATAAACGAGCTCGAGGCGCTGGCTTTCGAGCGTGTTCTTTTGTGCTTGCCCGATACTGTGTCTGGGGGTCGGGTTGACGTTGTCGTCGACAACACAACCGTCAAAGGAGTCGCGCGGAAAGGTGCGTGTCTGCGGAGTTCCGTGTTGAACAACGCGGTGGTTGCAGGTTTGAAGCGGGTGCAGTCCTTGAACTGCGCTATATCGGTTCGATGGGTGAGGAGTGCAGGAAATCCCGCTGATCTCCCATCCCGGGTTCCCTTGACGGCCTTCACTCCTCAGTCCGTGGCGGCGGTGACACAAGCGGTGAGGACGTTTTTCACTGGCGGAGTGGTGGATGGATTGTGATCTCGCCTGGTTGGCCCATTGACATGGTCAACAGGCACACTCTATCCCATTCGCTAGTTGCAAGTTATCAAGGTTCTGTCTGACTTCTCTTTCCTCCCCTTTCCGATGATGAATACTCCGGATGGCGTAGGTAGCCAAGCCCACCCTGAGTACAATGACCGAAGACCTAAGCCGAGACCGAGTGCGATGAGGCCAGAAGCTAGCTGCCAATTCCTTTAGTACACGGTAGGAACTGGAGCAAAGCGCATGGCAGGATGAGCACACCACCCGAGCCTACAACAGGAGACTTCGGGTGGGCTGAGGTGGGTCTTCTGAGACTGAATTCTTCTTCTTCCCGCCCTCCCTTGCCCCCATTGTGATCTCGCCTGGTTGGCCCATTGACATGGTCAACAGGCACACTCTATCCCATTCGCTAGTTGCAAGTTATCAAGGTTCTGTCTGACTTCTCTTTCCTCCCCTTTCCGATGATGAATACTCCGGATGGCGTAGGTAGCCAAGCCCACCCTGAGTACAATGACCGAAGACCTAAGCCGAGACCGAGTGCGATGAGGCCAGAAGCTAGCTGCCAATTCCTACTACTACTACTACTACTACTACTACTACTACTACTACTACTACTACTACTACTACTACTACTACTACTACTACTACTACTACTACTACTACTACTACTACTACTACTACTACTACTACTACTACTACTACTACTACTACTAAGAAATGATACCACGACTGAGTGATCTGAAGCTCGCAAACCGCCACCGGCGACAGAGACTTCGCGGGCAAGCTTCCGTCGCCGGCGGCCAAGTCGCTGCTGCTGGCCGGCAGCCCACTCAGACCACCCCTTGTCTTGTCTTGTCTTGTCTTGTCTTGTCGGCGGCGAGGCTCGCCCTCCCTATTGCCGGCGGCGGGCACCGCGCAGCCAATATTTTTGCTTCTCGTCCATGCGGTTCATCAGGTTTTTGATCTCAAAGGCTTCTGCGCCGTCACGCAGTCCTTCACGTAGTTCATCAGAACCTCGTCGGATTCATTCTAAGCAAGCGGGTCCACGCTTTCTGGCGGCACCTGCAAGGAAGAGCCTTGTGCTTGCAAGAAATCGAGTACATCATCGCTCACTGCGTTGGTAACTGCATTGGGCAGGTATACTAATACATATGCGTGAGGCACATTGGACTTCCTCTCGGCGCCAACGCGTCGCAGACTTGTATTGCTATGACGTTGAGTCCCGATATGTAGACGAATGTACGAAGCAGCAAGATACGGCAAAAAGGGCAAACCGGCGCCGAGACGCCAAAGAAGTCAGACTTGCTATAAATTGGCAAAACGAGAAGCTGGCCCAAAGACGACGTACGCAGGAGGCTGTTGTGTTGCGTTGTAGCTGTTCCGGACTGCTGTGGGCGCTTTTTCGGTGTCACTGTGACCAGCCCGCGGCCAGTCCCCCGGTCCTCTCGATCGGGTTTAACATTTCGAGCATCGGGCCTTTAGCTCTGGCAACCACCACCCGGGTGAAGCGAAGTTCGAGTGATGCTAGGTTTGGCCTGTGATGGCAAAACCTGCCCGCTGGGCAGGTTTTCTACAGAGCACACTGCAGCTCTTTGTTCTTCCCTCAACAAGACTACGCACTTCTTTAGCTGCTGCATCGGGGTTCGCAGTGACCATGTGGACTTTGACAACGGCGGACTAAAGCTGGGACGGGTTATTGACGGACCGGGTAAAACCTGGGACACCCCCCCAGGTGTCACAGTTATTCCAGTTCGACATTAATCCAATTACGGTATACCGGTAGGCTATTAGAGGGAGTTTTTATTGGGTGGTGTTTTCCACCTGCGGAAAATATACCGAAGCAGCCGGCTTTCATTTCAGTATTGTTTCTGTGCAGGCGATAACTGTACTGTGCACTAATGAGATAGAACTGAACTGAATCTGCGCACAATGTCCGAACCTTACACATGGGCCTGCGGGTACCTTTGCCGAGGTTAACGATTTTCTCTGACATGTTCTCGCAGTACCATCCGTAGATGTAAATTTGTTGCATTAGTATGATTGTCAGGCCTTCGACTACCCTGAGCAACGCACTATCTACTACGACATGTTCTCGCAGTACCATCAGTAGAACAACGAAGTCTAGGTTCAAATTGACAAAGAGGTAAAACGATGTGGTTGTATTCAGGGCTGCTTTTCCTTGTAGCTGTGCCAGTTGCTGTTTCCCAGTGCTCGACATGCGAACAGAGGTGCGGGCTTTTGTTCCACGGCTCGGGCGGAGTGAATAGGTCGCAGTACCTACCGTATCACGAAGGGTTCCCCTTCAAGATGTGGGAGGATTGCGACACACTGCGTGCACTCGATGCTGAGTATCCTGACTTGTGGCTTCGGCCGGTCAGGAACTCGGAATACGCAGTAGCGCAAACGTACGATGGTTCCTTCTCGATTTACAGCGACATGCTCGCAGCAAAAGACGAGCTGCTTGGAATCTTGAACATCGATGTTCAGTGGGTCTTGGCATTTGGGAACCAACTCGCGCCTTTTCCGAATTGGCTGGCGAACAACCTGAGGCCGAAATGGAGGCTTATCAACTTGAAGGGTGACACCCTTGCCGCTCCTCACAGAGCCAATCAGATTGCGTTGTACTACCGAAAGGACTTATTTACGAAGCACGGCATTGACCTCGACTTCACCTCATGGGAGACCTTCGAAGCAGGTGTTAACTTGATGCAGAGCAGGGAAGCTGTTGCCAGAGGCAATCCGTCGTACCGTGCCTTTTCGTACAAGATCCTAGGCAGCGCTTCTGACACGTGTGTCATGTTTTCCACGCTGCTGTCAGGTTACGATGCGGGAATGGTCGTAGAAAACGACGGCACCGTGTCCATCAACAGCGACCGATCCGTGAAGACGCTGGCCATGATGAGGCGTTGGTGTGTATTGTTCTATGTTAGGGGTACCACAGCAGGTGAAAAACGGCGCGACAAGTGAAATCCGGAGTATTATCGAAGTTTTTCAGCCCAGAAATGTCACAGAATTCTCCCAGAAACAGGCCAGGAGGATTGGGCCATGGGAAAACAGCGGTGGAAGGTTTTCCGGCTCGCTTTTTGCTTTTTGAGTATTTTGCTGTTTTTCGGGGGGTTTCACACCACGGTGTTATTAGGCGAAATACAGGCACCATGAAATTGGGCAGTGTTTTCCAGGTCGTCTTCGTGGAGTTTAAGTCGGCCTTGGCCCCCTGGTGTCGCTCACCAGCATCTATCAACCCGAATTCGTGTAAAAGGTGCCGCCCTCGGCTACGCAGTTTTTCAGCCCATCCCTCGAATTTGTGCGACGGTGCTGTTCCTGCTGCAGCTGCTGACGATGGCCTTCCGCTTCTCTGTGTGCCGCTTTGCTGGCTGACATCTGGACTCTTGCAGTACTCCGACTGCACGCAATTTTAGGTGCAGTTCTGGTGTAATCTTGCGGATTTTGGTTGCTCCTGGTACCGAAGGTCGTGCTACCGTTACACTACCGTTACACTACCGGGAACAGTCTGTTGAGAAGGCACAGGATGGTTTTCAACACTATCAGAGTCCAGTGTCCCAGTCTTGTGATCCGGTCGTAACCACGCTGGATGTCGTTCTCTGTGGGCTACAACAAGCCGGCAGGGAAATGTTCTTGCATGGCAGCTTTCTCGGGTGCGCAACCCTGAACGTGCAGACCTTGGCGTTTTCTTGAGCATCTGGGCGGGTATTATGGTCCCCCGAGTGCTTTTCTGCGCTGCCAGGTGTTGTGTGCTGCCAGTAGGAGTGATTTTTACCTCCCCCCCGGGGGGTTCTGGAGTGAAAAAGTGCGGGAGTGGCCACTTCCTCATAGAGGGGTCCCACTTCCGCATAGGGAGTGCCACTCCCGCATTGAGTGAGGCCGACCGCACAAACGACCGCAAGACCACTCCCGCAATCCGGAGTGGAAGTCCTGGGTGCGCTATGGCCCGCCAAAGTCTAACTGACACGTCCCCATGGCAAGTTAAATTCGAATGTCAATGCCCTCGCCATTTTTTTTCGCGTCAAAGTTCCTGTTCTCCCTTTGAAAAAAGGTTGAGCTCTGGGCCGGTGCGGGAGCTTCCTGGAGAAGATTGGAGGTGGAGGTGTTGCGCTCAGGAGCAAGGGTATCAGGTGGGCGCGTTGTTGGAGAATCTTAGATTTCATTGCATCAATCTTCACTTCAGAAAAAGTCCGAAGTGAAGAAGAAGTGCTTGCGCTGATTGACCGCCCACCACAGGTGGCTGTCATTTGTAGAAGAAAATATTGCTCCGCTTCTTCCAGGCTTCGGTGCCGAAGTAGACTAGCCCATGCTACTAGTACTGGCTTTCCACACTACTAGTCTTTCCCTCAGTTTTTAACAAAAGAAGAACAATGCAGGGCTGGCACGATCCTGCACCCGTCGACGCTCTTGGAAGGAAACGACCCTAAGACTCTACTCACAAATGACGAAACGGCTGTGATCCTGGATTGGACATCATTCTCAGACCACTTTGCGTGGGTGAACTGGCGGTATGGGTTCAACGTCGCCGCTGGACCGGTGCCAGGACCAACCGGAGCAGGTTGTTCTGGAAGTTGGAACGTTGCTCTCGCTGCACATGCACCGATGAGGAACCTGTCATTCAGAGTAATGGCCACACGTCTCGATACAGACGGTGTACTCAATGAGCCAGACCAAGAACCCATGAGCGAGAGGTTCTTTGAAGATCCAGACTTGTGGAACCAGTGGTGTACGAAGAACTACATTCTTTGCGGTGCTGTCGAAGCGTTTCCGGGGTTCTTTGGTAGGTTGACACACAGGCCATCGGAGGGTTGTGGCGCAGTGTTCGAGAACTGCCAAGGTACCATCCAGGCCGCGATGATGAAGTTCTTCGAAGGTACTCTGAGTCCTGTGGAAGCAGTCACGGAGTTAGAGGTCAACCTGAAGGTTCTTCTTGGCATTTGGAAGCAGGACTCTCTGTACGAAGAGCCGAGCTCATGGACCGACGCGAAGATCTCAGCCGTCGTTGTTGGGTCGGCCGGTGTTGTATTCATCGTTGCTTTGTTGGCTATCTTCTTCTTGAAAGTGAAGGACTTGCGAAGGCCGAAAGGCTGCTCGATCCCCCTGTCAATGTTCCTCGCAGGGATGGCTTGCGTGCTATTCATCGTAATCCAAGTGATCACACTGACCACCTGGTACGATGCACTGAAAGAGGTTTCCTCCGATCTGGGGTCAGATGTACGACAGAGAAGTTTGCAGGTGATAACAGAGACGACGCAGCAGTCAATCGAAGCATCATTCAATCAATGGTCAGGTGCTGCACTTTCCATCATGAAAAGGTTCGTCGAGTCTGACTTCGTTCGGAAGCTACCAGGTCTTGACTTGGACCCAAGGTCGTTGGTTCTGATGATTGACCAGGTCGAAGGACGCATTGCAGTTTCATCCGATAGTTTCAAACAGCCAGACGGCGCCTCGGTGAGTGAGGGTCTCACAGCGTGGGGACTGGCTGCGCTTGGAGTCATAGGGGGAACCATCGGAGGATCATTGAATGGCACTTCGTTCCAGGCAGATGTCGACGGGAAGCCGTGCTTCCTGGATGCAGGTACGGTGTATTATGTGGAGACATCTTCGAAGGTTGACGGCTATTATCGTCAGATTGGTTACCTGATTGTGTACTTTGTGCCTGAGGAAGTTGTTCTCGGCGAGGCCGAAAGAGCATTGGAGAAGTCTGTGTGGACCTCGATCCTGCTTCTGTGCGTTGGATTAGCCTGCCTGACGACAGCGAGCGCCATCATTACACTTCCACTGGTCGCTCTTGCCTTCGACATTGAGGAAGTACGTGTCATGCGCTTAGAAGGGTTGTTGAATTCTACGAAGTCGAGCATGTTGACTGAGATTGCTTCCTTGCTTCTCGGATTCCAGCACATGTGCAAGATGATAAACGAATACAAGGCTTTCATGCCGCAGACGCTGTTTATGGGAAGTGAGACCGAAGTTGAGCACTCGGAGCATGAATCCACACATCAGTCTCATACTTCGCGAACCTCGAAATCGAACTCGACGTCTCAGCAAAGAACGACAACTGTCGCGAGTAAGTATGAAAAGGTTATGGCTGTGCAGTTGAGTGGCCTGCAGAACGTCAGAGGCGCGGTTCTTTCAATCTCTGTGCACCCAGCGGGCGGCAAGTCATCGGGCTTCAGCCTCGACAATTTCTCGGAAGTGTTCAGTGCAGTGGAGAAGGCAGTACACTCCAGCAATGGTGTCATCCACAGTTTTCAGACGATGCATGCTGAAGAGATCATTGCTAGCTGGGGCATGAACGGCAGCTGTTCGTCGGCATCTCAACGAGCGGTTACAGCTGCATTTACTCTGAAGGGCCTCGTCGATAACAATAAGGTCCGATTGTCTCTTGCAGTCTGCGCCGGTCGGTTCAAAGCTGGAAACATTGGTTCGTCTCAGACTCGTGGTTTCTGCGTTGCTGGCAGCCCCGTGAAGTCGTATGATGCTGTCGTCAGAAGCGCGAATGCTTTGAGCAGCTGCTTGCAGCGTAGTATCATTGTCTGCGACAAGGAAGGAGCTGACATGCCTGGCTTCATCATGTTCGAAATTGATATGGCGAATATTGATGGCAAGCGCTCTTTGTTCAAGGAGGTGGTTAACCGTGCCGACGGCGATATGCAAGAGTGGATGTACGAGCTCGATGACTTGAAGAAGAATTCAACCGCTGTTTCCCGGTTTTTGACATCAGGAGAGAAGATCGACTCCGCAACACTGGCAGAAGCCAAGACGAACTCAGCGTGCACAAACGAAGACAGAATCATCTTCGAGAACTTTGAACTGCTTATTGCGGCTTTCCCGAATGCTGTAACCAAATGCACCACACTCGCATACGACAGCGTCGCCTTCATGAAGAAGCTAGAGTAACTACCGGGAAAACAACTGTTGGTGTCGATGTTCCTCCCGCCCACCCATCCTACCACCCGCAGCCCCATCCCGCAGAAGTCGGGCTGAGTATACTGTCTCCCAACCCCCTGTGTTTTTTTTTTCGCAGCGTGTTTGGGAGAAGATTAGCCTGCCGATCATATTCACTCACTATCATCCACTAGCAGGCTAATCTAGTGCACGTACAAACAGAATCTTTCCCGTTTTCACATTTCTCCCGGTTGGCCTGCTTAGGCCCGGAAGCCGTCTGGAGGCCGGTGGGCCGGGCTGCTAAGCAACCCGGACCTGTCATCCGGTTTAGCACCTGTAAAGTTGTTATCTGACGAGTAATGCACTGCGGTGCAGGACTGATGCCCTTGGGAGTATCTTTAGAATGTGGTTGAGTTTCGCAACCAGAAGCCCAGCGGCTACCGAGAAAGGCTCTTTGGCCCCGGTGTGCGTGAAGGCGAAGCGTATTCCCTTCGCATGTCGTCGATCTGCGCGTCGGTGCCTACATTTCAACAACTAGGTCCGGAGACCAGTTCGCATATGTAGGCGTACATGAAAGAACTTACGACGAGAGGACTCTCTTACCATCCGAGCCCAGACAGGAATTCGCCCAGCAGCACGCACCTGGCGCGCCTGACCCAGCGAGCTTGTCCTATACACAAGTACCTTTTAGAACCCGCGGTGCACTGGTAAGGCCATTCACTAGTGTTACTAGTAAGAAGTCTTGAATCACTCAAACGACAAGTACATGACGAGTGATAGTGCATTTTGTGAAGGAGTCTCTTTAGAAGGGCTCTTTTCATTTTCCAGGAAGGTGGACTCAACTCACTGCAGATGACTACTAGCAAGAATCTCTATCGGCTATCCTCAGTGATGGGCATTGCAGGAGGACATCAGCCAGGCATTGCTGCTGCGCATTGCAGCAGCGGTTTTTGTTCAATGAGAGGAAAGGAGTGAAGAAATCCGAATAACAACTTACGATGGGGTGACACCCCAAGGGTACTTTGGACACCCTGCGGGGTCACTCCACCTATCCCAACACAAAATGTTTCCCCCGTAGAACTGACACCCTGTATGTAGATTCGTCAAGCCTCGCAGGTTCCCTCGGAAGATCCGTGGGAACACTGTTTTCGCAATGACTAGTGCACCTTGCGAGTTCTTCCTTCCCCCTCCCCTCCCCTCCCCTCAGCCCCCTCCCATTGGCTCCCAACCCTCCCCTTACTTTGCATCTTGCAGGTGCCACGGCAGGTTTCGGCAGCCGGAATTTGTCATGGGCGGCTCTAGATCTACACCTAAATGACGTCTCAGCCACAAAAATGTTGTCGACAACAAACAAGAAAACAATCAATGAAACAAAACTACGCATTTTCTTGAATTCGGGTGCTCGTTGGTGTGGAACCATGATGGCAACGTACTATATGCAACTTACCAAATGGTGAGAAAAGCGACATCACTGGAGGCTGGCGGCGTGAACAGCGCGAGAAGCACAGGAGCAAATGTGCACCATTCCGAGCACGTTTTTGCACCTACCCCCTCTCAGAAGAGAGGATCCCGATTTTTAGCGTTTATTGTGGGTTAGAGGATTTTTCTTGCGCCAGGGTGGTCGACAACTGTTACCTGGTCAATGGGCATACAGCGAGCATCTTTCTTTCGGGACCTCTTCTTAACGCGTCTGCCACAGGTCTGTTCAATTCAGACCTGTGACGGGTGGGCTGTACTGAAGAGGAATGGTCTGTCGCCCGAATGAGACTTCGAGAAGTTGGCAAAAAGCTCGATCTGTGGCTCAATGTCAGGATAGGTTTTGTGTCCGTGCTATCCTTCTCAAAACAAACATTGTACCCATTTGTCCCACTTTCAATCAAATTGCAGTAGATAGTGAGGCGACCGGAAACTCCTCGGAGAGATGGTCCCTGCATTCGAACTCATCGCTTTCTCTCTCTCTCTCTCGAATTCGTTCCCTCAAAGCCCCACATTCAACTCAATTGTTTTCTTGTACCCGAAGCTTGGATATATGCCGGGGGAGGCCCCCAGTGTAGAAATTAGCTTGGCCCTTGACCCGGGCCCTCAGGACGTCCCTTGGTTGGGCGCCCTGTAGTGGCAGAGTTCAAGGCCCCTGCCTAAACATTAAACTAAGTTTTCCCCCCCGGCAAACGGTACAGTACACCTAGTGGCAGCTTGGGCTGCTTATCTGCCTGCTGGCAATGTTAAAAGGGGGGCCCGGGAGGAAGCCCCGTCCCCCGGCGCACGGTACGGTACCACAAAAACCATATAGCCCTTTCTTGCTCTAGGAGAACCCTTTCATGAACGGTCACGCGGAGACCCTAAACCCCGGAATTTCAAGCGAACTTTAACTCTAAAAAGACGCCGCCTCGATGGGGTATTATCAAGTGTCACGGCTGGGACTTACTCTTCTTTGACCAACCCAGACGTGTTGCCCTTTCGAGGTGTCTCCCGGCCTTTGGAAGCGTTTCCCGCCGTTTCAAGGTGTCTCCAGTGGCTGGGGGCACTCTTCTTCACCCCGGGAGACACCTGCGGAAGCGGTGGTGGCATGTTGCACTAGAAAGGCTGTCCCCGCCCAGCCAACAGGAATCCTGGTGTTCGTTATGCCTCGCGGGATTCTTATGGTTTACTAAACGAATGCGAGCAAAGGCGCATGGCTGGATGAGCACGACACGCAACCTCAATCGGCACCAGGAAAACTCCGAGTGGAGCTGGCTTCTACGAAAGGGCGAGGGCTCGAATAACAACAGTTATTTGACACACACGTCTGGCTGCCTAAAAACACTACCACTAGCAGGCACTATTTGATCCTGCTACTGTTCGGCTACCCGGAACTATTCTTAGTATTCGACAAGTCGAATAATAACACAGGTGTTATTATGCGACTCCCTCCCCCCTTGACCAGTAGTGATCCGGGTAAAAAGTAGCATTCCTGAACTGGCCCGAACCAGCAGGGTCGGTCGCACCTTCCCTACTATGCCGCAAGAAGTACCTTTTTTATGGTAACAACCCGGGCTTCGGTAGAAGCCTACACGACATGTCAATACAGAACTTTTTAGCTGGCGAAGGTTCGGCGACTCGTCGGCATCGGCATTTCGAACCCACCCCAAGTAGCGGAAGAACGGCTGAACAGGACCATTTCTCCGGAGACAACTCACAGACGGCTTTGCCGCCTGCAGTTTTGCCAGCATTCCTTGTACCGTACGCCGGGCGGAGCCTCTCCCTGGGGCCCTTCCTGTCAGGCCGTTTTTGGCTGGCCGACGTGAGGAAAAAGGTGAAAGCGTGCGTGCGGCAGTGAGTAGAGAAAAAGACAGGCGCGTTCGTTTTGTGCGTGTATGCGTGCCGGTAAAGAAACGGACGGGTAGGGTGCAAAGCTCTATCCCGACCGACGAAGACCGCCGCAAACTTTGTTGCCTCCCCTTTTTTCCCGCTCCCCCCCTCCCCCACGGATGGAACCGTTTTTGTTTGCGGGGTATTTTCGGGGTATACGGCTGCGTATTGACATCTTCACTGTGGCAACCCCACGGCTCTTAAGGTGGCCTTCAGGAGAAGTCGGCGAAAAAAAAGATTTCTTTTTGAGGGCCTCCCAGACCACCCACTCCCTAGGGACGCCTCCCTTGAACTTGACAACGAACAAGGACGAGAAAGGACGTTCTCCACAGCCTGCTCTAGCTTCTGGATGCTTGTGTATGGGAGGTGAACGCTTACTTGCAAGGCACCATTACCACCGTTCATAGAGCACAGGTCTTGATGCGAGGGGTTGATCCCAGCCTTCTGAATACCAGCAGTACGCTGATGCCCAGCAAACTGGGCCACCTTGCAACCTGAGCTCTGGATCCAACTACGAGGTTTTTAACAGCAGCAGCATTACTAAACGCTATTGGTGCTGGAATTACCGCGGGTGCTGGCACCAGACTTGTCCACCAATTGTGTTCATTGGCAGGTTTAGATATTATCCATTGCTTCTAACGTACTAAGTACGTGTCGAGGCTACTTCTCTTCGGTGCCTCAGCAGTGTTGCTATTGGGCAATTTGCGTGTCGTAGTGCTGCGGGAGGTACGTCGCCACAACAGTTCTTTCCGCTCCTTCCGTGCTCCACCGCTGGATAGCGTCGCGTCGTTCGGTTGATCGCCCATATGATGCACCGCAACACCTCAGCCCTCAGCCGCTGCGCACAACGCCACCTCGTCACCATACGTGCCGTTGAGCCACATTCTAGCTGTGACCGGTGCCAACTCTTCACCGACGGATCAGGACCGCACCAGGTCCGGCAAGTTTTTTTTTGTGTTAACAATGCATTGTTGGTACTAAGAATTAGTAGTTGGCAGCGTACTACATGAAACTTACCTAAGCAGGTGAGTTCCGCTGGTGCGCACATACAAGAAACGGGTATCAGAAAGGAGGGAACTGACTCCCTCCAACTCCGCCAGCCCAGGTCGCTAGTATGCACAAACAGAAGAAAGCGCCATACTAGGTTCTTTTGTATTAACAGTGCATTGTTGGTTCTAAAAATTAGTAGTTGGCAGCGTACTACATGAGACTTACCAAAGCAGGTGAGTTCCGCTAGTGCACACAGACAAAATGGCAGTTACCTCGTAGTGAGGGCTTCGGGCACGCCGTGGGAAAGAGCTTGGACTTCGGAAAGAGGCGTGAAGCAATGGATCGGAACCTCATTATTGGTGGCGACTTTTCGCTGCATTCGTCTTCGCTGCATTCACTAATTGAATACGGTGTTTCGCAAGGGAAGAAAAGGGAGACAGGCTCCCTTCAAGGTGCTTCCTCTTTTGGGAACAATGTACTGACTGCGTCCTCTGCGGCGGTTGTGAGGCGAATCTTGTCCTGCTCCCTTAAGTGCAGCAGCACGATGCCTTGGCTGGCAAGGACAAGGGGGCGTCCCTACCCACCCCCTCCGTTACACCCTGGTGCTAAGTTCAGCGCTTTGTGCGATCCCCCCTCCCCCCACAAGGACAAGAAGGAAGGAGCAGCATCACCAGAACCGAGCAAGAACAAGAAAAGAAGAATACTACGCACCAGACCCACCACCCACCCCAACCCGGGCTTCCTTTTTTACCCCCTGCAAACCCGCTACGGGAGTATCTGGCAACCGCTGCTTAACATTTCCCCCCCCGGGGCCCTTCCCTGGAACCTTGGGGTGCAGCCTCAAGGAGCTGGAGTTCAAGCTGGGGTTAAATAAGCGGGTGTCACACCCGCTCTTCGAGTGTGGATTTACGGGTGTTTTTGGTTGTAGCACAGTCCAGTGCGACGCCCGCTTTTCGCGTAACTCAGGTACATCCTTTTTAACTCCAGCTTTCTGACTGCCGGGACCCTAAAAGGACCCTAAAAGGACCCTAAAAGACCCCTACTTTTCCGAGAAAAGGGGGCCCCCCAGCAGCCCGAAACTAGAAGCCTACCACTTGGGTGGTCCTAAAATGCTCGGGAATACCAGAATAACTGGTCGGATGCTCGTTTAGGCCGGAGGAATGGCTGCAGAATGCAAAGACAAGACAGAATCACCTCCCACAAGGCAGTTCTCACCGTGTTGATGTCAAGATCAGGGCACCCGCTGCCTAGACACCCCCCCCTAGGCATAGTGGTCAAACGATTCGCACGCGATAATAATTATCGCATTGCCGCACAAAATTATCGCAGTATAATCGGCGTGCGATAATGTGCGATAGTCCATAGAACTGCCCAGGTTTTATCAATAGAACTAGGTTTTAAGCGTTGCGATAATATGCGATAGTCTATGGAACTGCCCAGGTTCTATCAATAGAACTAGGTTTTAAGCGTGCGATAATATGCGATAGCCCATAGAACTGCCCAGGTTTTAAGCGTGCGATAGTATGCGACAATGCGAATCGTTTGACCACTATGCCTGGTGCTAAGTTGCACGGTGTGCTCCAGCACTGGGGGGAGGATGTAGACTCGTTTTGCGGGTGCGGCGCACCCGCAAAATGAGTTTACGGGTGTGGTCACCTGTTTTTGCGGGTGTCCGCACTGGTTTCACACTGGATTGCGGGCGTCGCACTGGACTTCGGACAAAGGCTGCGGATGCCGAAGTAAACGAAGCATGGTATGCGGCTTCCGTGACCACTGTCATGACCCGGTCATGTCTCTGATCACCTGCTACTTCGCAATCGCCACTGCAGAACGTGGTAGCCTGCGTGATTTCCGGACGGGATTATATCAGGTTGGGACCTCTGTTCTGCGACGATCAGGGCAGTTGGTATCAATTGAGCCGACTCCCAATGGGCCATTCGGCGGCTCCCGAGATCATGCATACCTTGGCAGCGGCAGCAGCAGGTGATCCGGCCTACGTACGGCCGGAGTTTTCAGCCCGGGGATTGTCGACGTCACGTGTGGATTGACAACATCCATTACTCAGGTGTGACGACGCCGCAGTAGTTAGCTCCCCTACCCGGAGTGCTGGGAAACAATAATTCCCCCGGGTGGTCCTGGCTGTGACGAGCTACGAACAGCCGCCTGGCAAACCAGACTCACACCGCTGTCGCTGTCCTGTCTGCAGACACTCAGGTTCCGCGTGTGTCCGTGGCTTAAAGGACCGAAACACGGCGCAGACGGGACCAGTGCGGTGTTGAACACATACCCATTCCAAGCGCGTTCTTGCAATCCCCCCCGATTTCTCCCCCGTACTGTACCCCCGGCAGCCTCTCCAGCTCACGATGTTTGTGCGAGCCCGTAGAACTTTGATGCTGAGGTCGCCCCCTTGGGGGGTCACAAGGCACTGCAGGCGGCACAATCGTCTGAATTATCGCCGGTCCAAAAGGCTCACGGGAAGTCGGCCCTCCTCAGCACCCAGAGGGGGCGTCTAACCGTACTCAAGGCGAACCTATGTGCATCGTATAAGCGTATCATGCAGGGTCAAAACCTTGTGTCTTTTTGGTGAACAGGGGTTTAGACCCGAAGAAGATGGCCACCCATTTTTTTCTGGAAAGAAATTGGGGTTTTTAAATAAATAAAAGGTAAATTTCCCTTATATCCCGCCCCTAACAAATATGTGCCCTTATCCCGGTTCAAAACAAATATGTGCCCTTATATCCCGAACCGGGATATAAGGGCACCAAATTTGTTTTGAACCGGGATATAAGGGCACCAAATTTGTTTTGAACCCAAGATACTGGGGCCAAGAAATTCGAAAAAAGTTCGAGAAAAGTTCGAAGAAAGTTCGAATTTGGTCAATTCTTTGTCAGAAGTTTGGTCCAGTTCAAAATTTGGTCGGGTTTTTGGACAGTCTTGGGCGGTCCACCGAACCCACACAGAAGTATGTCGAAAGCAAACACTGATGCAGCCGAACTTAAGCCGGGGTACCTGGCTTTAGAAAACCCCCCAGGTGACAGCAAACCTGCCCCCAGAGCAAACTGGAACTGGTCTTAGTTTGTACTTTCTAGCTTTCATTCGATACGTTTGCAGTAGTCCCGCAAATACACCCAGCAGATCAAAGAAAGGGGGAAAGGTGGAAAATGCAGATCAAACGGGAGTAGAATGTGCGCACGCTTATCCGTCTCTTGACTTACTATGCCGTGTTCTGAAAGCTGTCGAGGGGCCCCTCCATAGGTTCTCGCATGATTCGTTCGCCTTTGTAACACTATCCGTTTGTAGTAAGCTTCGCAATTGTGTTCTTGCAATATCTAACCGAATGGTGGGTGGCGGATTTCCGCGCTCGTGCGCAAGACACAATTATGCTGCTTTTGCAGTGCAAGCTGAACCCGGTTCGCGACTTCGGTCGCGGTAAAGTGTTACAAAGTCTTCGGCTTTCAGATCCGGATACGCGTATGCAACAGATAGTTAGAGGTCACTTGAAGGATACCCGTGTGCAGCGTTCGAAAGAGTTTGCGTATCTGGAGTCTTATTTTTTTGGGGGGGAAGGCCCTTTTGACCCTGTATTTTTTGAGAAGATTTTTGAAACAGCCCGAAGATATTCGTCGATTCCTGATATTCGTCCAGCGTAATGGTTGTCCAGATTACTGACCGTGAGAAAGGGTTCCAAGTACATGCTGTCAATTCTGTCTGAGTGCGCGACGCAGTTTCCCGATAGCCACCGCGTGCCTTCTGTGCCAGGGGTCGAATACGTTTACTTGCTGACCGGTGCTAACGTTGTAGAAGGCCCACCTATCAGCCTAGCTCCACAAGGTTCGTTTCGTTAAGGCAACTCATGATCACTTCGGTGTGAGGGTACTAGTCCTGCTAGAAACTACTTGTGGCCGCCTGCTCCGTTGTGTGGTCTTCTCTCCGTACAGTGTTCCACCCTTGCGTTCAGTTCGCGCTTCCTGAGGGCACAAAGACAGTTGATGACTTCAGGAAGGAATCAGCCATTCTTGCGTGATGTACTGAGGAGAGCTGCCACCTTGTTGTTAGCCTACAGTCCTCCCCGGTTCTGGGTTCGGTTCCGAGTTTGGAAGGTTCGGTTTCGGGTTCGGTTTCAAAACCGACCCCAAAACCGAACCCTTCCAGAATTTGGGACCCAAATTCTGGACCCAAATTCTGGACCCAAATTTGGGACCCAAATTTTGGACCCACATTTTGGACCCAAAATTTTGACCCAAATTTCAGACCCAAATTTTGGACCTGCCCTAAAAACTCGGTTCAAAACAAATTTGGTGCCCTTATATCCCGAACCGGGATATAAGGGCACAAATTTGTTTTGACCGGGATATAAGGGCATTACACCTAAATAAAAATTGGAACAAATACTGCGGTGATTTTTGATGAGGTTGAGCAATTCTTTTTTCCAAATTTTTCTTGGGGGCCGTCGGCCCCGCGGCAGCGTTACCAAAACGACACAAGGTTTTGACCCTGCATGGTATGTATACGCGTATCTGATACGCTAACGTATGATATACGCTGCGATCCTGAGATGAGCGTATCCATCTTCATCACTGTCCTCAATGATAGCAAAAAAAAAAAAAAAAGATTCTGCGCAAAAGAAAAAAACAACAGCAAACAAAAAAAGGGCAACCCAGCCAAAGAGAAACGCAAGAAAACTGCAAGAAAGAAACCGCAAAACTATGATAAACAAGGCTCTTCAAAAAACTGGTACAACAACAGCCACTTCCGAACCTTGCTGCGTTTCGCCCGGTGCAGACCACCAAGAACCACAGTGTGTTTCGACGGCATTGAAAATTGAGTTCTTTTCTGCAAAACTGCGAATAATTCTCAAGCATCTGAAAATGACTCAGTTTTCTTTTTTGCAGACCGCCGGGACTTCCTGCAATCAGCCGTGATGATATCTGCCTCGCACGAGGGGTTCTCAACAGCAAACATTCTTCGTATCGTAAACATACTCTTATGGTGCACATCGACGGTGGCACCAGCTGCGATCCAAGTCCTTGACAAATTCCGGAGCAAAGAAACTGTCCACCGTTCTCCGGGGGGGAGAGCAATTATTCGCCGTGAGAACAAGCGAATCCGGCCCTAGGTCAATGTCGCGTCATCGAAGCAACTGATGGTGAAAGGTGGACGGTCTGATATTTTTTTTGCAGGCTGGTTAGGTGGGCTTTTGTTCAGTTACACCCGCTTTTTCTTGGGAAACGGGGAGGTCGTGGTTTGCTGCGGCGGTCGTTTTCGCGCGACACGCGTGGCAGCTACGCTTGATTTCTTTTTTATAGCACCCGCATTGTAGGAAGTACCGGAGGCTGGCCAGGTGCGAAATCTCAAAGTATAGTGTGGTACTCATCGGCATGCCGATGACTCTTTACCATCGCAACGATATTCCAATCTCAAAGGATTGTGCATGTGCTGCAGCCCACACGAACACAGGTAAGTCTGGAGGGCGTAAGCGTCAGCAGAACCTTGTAGTTGTATTGCTTCTCCCCGTCTAGCCTCCGTCGAAATAAGCACAAGGCAGCCCCTCGGGTATTGTCGCACCACGCACATCCAAGCATCGCCCGAGACGAAAAGGCGTGAAGAAGTAGGATCCGCGTTAGTTTGCAGGGCTGCTGATAGTCTTGGTTCAAGCTAAAAGAGTGGGCAATTATTTCCCCCCCTGGTCAGGCGAAGAGCCTGCTTTTCAAACCCGGGCAATTCTTTCCCCCCCCTTCCCCGGGCAATTATTTATCCCCGGGAAGTTTTTTTACCCCTCCAGTGCTCCCGCTAACGAAAAAGTGCGAGGAATTCCTCAAAGCGGCTCGAAAAAAGAGGGTGAGGAATTCCTCATGAGGAATTCCTCATGAGGAATTCCTCATGAGGAATTCCTCACCTTTTTCCCGTTGGTGGTATCGTGTAGCCAAAACACTGCATCACGGTCTACTCTCTGCTGGGCATGGTGGGCTGGCGGGCAGAAGTCTGGGGCTGTCACAGGGGCTGGAGCGCAAAAAAAAAAAAAAAAAGCCCAAAAGCAGGTTTTTGAGTTCCTCACCAAAAGTGAGGTTAGCGGGAGCACTGTACCCCTCCAGTAAAAATTCTACAACAACCCATACACGCCCCATCCCAACGACAAGCAACCTACGGCAACTGGCACTACCGACCTACGACTAATGCAACGGAACACACACAAAGTACACCAGAAGACATCCCCGCAAATTCCACCAATTCGCCTTGCGGAAAGGATTTCCAGAAGCACACAATTGTCCAGAACTTGTCCAGAACGCGATACATTCACAGGACGCACGAAGGCCGGAGTTTCACAAGAACCCTTTCCTGACATGCTTTCGAACGAAAGCCAAATTCATCTACGGAAAACAGTTCTGGAGTGAATACGAAGCACGACGAAAAGACGCCGAAAAGACGTTTCTCGCCAAGTATCATCGCAAACTGGCCAAAGGATGGAAACATTGCGACACAGACAAAGCGAGTTATGCCGACAAAGGAGTCGTATACGCACTAGTAGACGAACGCGGCAACCCTCGCTACGTCGGCCAGACCAAACACACCGCGCGCGAGCGCTTAGATTCACATTGGTACGCTAGACGAAACGGCACACCTGTAGCGTCCGCGATGTTGAAAAGAAACTACCCGCTATTCACCGTCCCCCTAATTAAGATCAAAATTGACGACAACGCCTCGACGGAAGACTTCAGACGTCAAGCCCTCCCGCGAGAAAACTTCTGGATTTCGCACCTCAACACCGTCTACAACGCACAACGGTACATGAGAAGCAACACAGGACAGCACCGCAGTCGCAGCAAGAAGTCAAACCAAGAACGTTTCCGACCTCCGAGTGCACCGTCCAGCACCGTTTGGGCCTGGATAGCAGACGGTCAGCTACTCATCAACCAGACCACCGAAGGCCGTGCTTACTCCATCCGCAAACAACTCCACCATCTCCTCGCGCTCAACGACAAAGACCTTGACAAATACGATTTCAGCTCGATGGGACGACCGAGGGCACGACGGCTGCTCAACTGGATAGCATCGAACGCACCAACTAGTAACCTACCAAAGAAAGTCATCACGCTGGAAACCCATTTGAAGGATAGGCTCAGCGAGGTAACTTTGTCGAAAGTGGAGAAGAATGACGGCGCACCAGCACGCTTGATCATCACACATGGAAGTGATCACATTCACCGACTCCACCTCAACGACCTACTCCAACAACCACAAATACGCGAAGCATGCCCTAACCGACGCACTCTAGACCGCACCAAGACGACGTTCCGACTAAACCCACCCCTGTTCCTACGTGTCCAGAACGTCACAGAAGTCAGTAAAAGCCTGCCAGACCTCGCACTCGGTCCACCCGATCAATGCGCGTGCCGACACTACCGTGGCGACAAGAACATTCAAGGACACGCGATCGGACACCTTTTCGATATAACACAAGACAAAGGCCTCACTGAGTGTATCAAGCGCGGACGAAAATACCGCTGCTACCAGGACCATCACGCACTCGAAGAGGGACTACACACTTCCATAGACGAATACGTAGAAAAATACTACCCGTCGGAACCAAACGCTTCCGCTTTTGGAACAGCGTTGAAGGACGAACTTTCGGGACGCCTCGCCACCTTACCACCATCTGACGAAGAAACGTTGAGCCGTATCGCATCGCAAGAACTCAAGAGACTCAAACAAGACCTGGTGATACTGCCCGTAGACAAAACCACACACGACTTCGGTTTTTGTTGCAAGGCGTACTACACAAACACACTACGGGAGCAAATACAAACCAGTGCCACATACAAGAAGCAAAATATTACGAAGACCCAGCTACAACAACAGCACAAGCAGCAACTCGAGCCTTTCAAACTACAAGCACAAGGCGGACTACCTTACCTCTACGGCAGTCTTAAATTACATAAAGCCGAACCGAGTTTCCGGTGGATTGCGGGCGTAGCAACAGACATTGTAAGGAAAGACAACAAGACAACCGCGCGCAAGCAGAAACCGAAAGCAACTACTACGAACGCCCACCTAGAGCTGTCCGGACTGCTGAAGGCTATAATGCGGACGATAAAGGAAAAGGACCGACGGAACCAACGACAGACGGGAATAAAGAAGGTCTTCTTCACCGAGAGCCCCGACGACATAGCCCTCAACGTCAAACAGCGTCAAACCCATCTGAGATACAAAACACCCACCGACCACGACTTCACGACAATGTACACCAACCTACCGCACGCGGATCTCAAGCGCAGGGTTGGTTCAGCTGTCGACGAAGCTTATGAATACGAGGAGAAACACGGCCACAACCACCTCACCCGAGGAGCTAAGCAACAGGGCAAAAAGACTTTTAGTTTCGGCAAAGGGGCGAACAACACCAGTCGAAATTATACAAAAGAAGAACTCAAAGCCCTACTCAACTTTGTCATCGACAATGCCTACATCGAGCAGGACGAAACCATACTACGCCAGACGGAAGGCATACCTATGGGAGGCAATGCAAGTTCGGACCTGGCGAACTTGTACTGCTACAGTGTGGAGTCCGAGTACATAGACGGACTGCTAGCAGATGGCAAAGTCGACGAAGCCAAAGCCCACGTCGACACATGGCGATTCATAGATGACTTCCTCCAATGGGACTGCAAACCACCACCTCAATCACTCTATCGTATGGAGTACAAAGAGACGACAGCTGCACGCGACGACATCGTCTTCCTTGGAATACGTATACGCATTGAACGACCCGCAACACCACACCCACCACACATAAGACTAAGCGTGCACCCCAAAACCTTCGGCACCCGGTTTACACACCACCAGACCACCGCCCCCAAATCACAGGCCAGCGGCATATTCAAAGGCTCACTGATAAGGGCAATCCGACAAACCAACCACTGGCAGGACCTTCGCGTCGAGATCCAGCGCAACGTATACGCGATGCTCGAACGGGGGCACCACCCCAGAGTTCTCTACCCCCCGTGGCAAGCTTGGCTGACGGAGGAGTTCCGAACCCTACCACGACTACACAGCCAGTTAAAACCGTTCTTAGGGTACAGCATTGCGCGTTTCAAGAGCGGCAAACCGCGCATGGAAGAGCCAGAATACGCCGGAAGACACCAACCCCTTAACTTCAAACCAGCCGAACTGCCTGTAACACCGGACGATCGCGACTCAATGACAGACAGCCACTCCTCAACAACCCACGAACACGAGGAAAGACCAACAACCCTCCTTTCACAACCACAACCACAGTTCACCTTGAAACACCGAGTAGCCAACCTAGCAGCAACCATCACTTTAGCGGCAGCAATCGCAGCCGCCGGAGCGAGGACCATGTCGAAACTCACGAGATACACCACCACAAACTCCTGTTTTCTGCAAGCGGCCCTCAACTTGATCGCCGCCACAGACATGGCACAACAAGTAGTCACATACCACGACTGCCCAACACACACGAAAGGCGAATGCACGGCAGCTGTCCACGCTTGGGTGACAGGAAAACGGACGCAAGCAACACTGCTGCACGTTTTCGCCAACATCGACGGACCGTTCGGCAACGGGCAGCAATGCGACCTCGGGGAAGTGCTAAGGGCCATCACCACAGCACTTCTTGACGAAAACCTCGCACACCAAGCTTGCCAGCAACATCGCCCTGATGCTTTCAACGGTCTACGACATACAACGACGACGACAACTACTTGTAAAAACTGCAACCACAACAAAACCAACCCCCCCGAAGACCACGACATAACCTTTCTACCTCCAATCGACAACTCGATCCAACGGTGCTTGAACAACCACATCAAACCTGGCCCCGCCGCCGACTACAGATGCGAAGTCTGCAAAATCACCGATACCACCCTCACAACAACAACATTTCACCGCATTAATTCAATGCTGTTGATTCAGCTTCAAAGAGCCCGTAGACACGAAGCGACGAACCGTACCGCTATACGCGCCGACCACTCTATCACGCTGCCAGGACAAAACACACCACTCGTTCTCAAAGCCATAGCAGTACACTCCGGCCACAACAACGCAGGGCACTACGTCATCCACGCCCTCAACGATATCGACGCTAACCAACGATGGACGCGCTTCGACGGACTACAGACGCACTCCACTTCGACACAAAACTACGCCGACAACGAAGTTTACCTCTGCGTCTACCAGCTCAAAGACTACCCACAGACGGATGTCCCGCCACCCATAGACCACAACCACTATGAACCCCCAAAGCCTGCCACGTCCAGAACCACAACACAAGAGCCGCACTCGACGCAAAGTATACTTAGAGCCATGCGCGGAGACGAGACATCTACCGACACACCCACACAACGACACGACAGCACACCCCCCACACAAACACTGAGCCGGTCCACCCCTCCCCCATCGAAGTGCATTCTTACTGTCTATCACAGTCTACCACAGTCTACCACAGTCTATCACAGTCTATCACAGTCTATCACAGTCTATCACAGTCTATCACAGTCTATCACAGTCTATCACAGTCTATCACAGTCTATCACAGTCTATCACAGTCTATCACAGTCTATCACAGTCTATCACAGTCTATCACAGTCTATCACAGTCTATCACAGTCTATCACAGTCTATCACAGTCTATCACAGTCTACCACAGTCTATCACAGTCTATCACAGTCTATCACAGTCTATCACAGTCTATCACAGTCTATCACAGGGCTTGTGGACTGGGGCGGCCAAGCGCGCCTATCAAGGCGAGCTGAAAAAGCGAACGCACGATAGTTCACGTTCGAAGAGGTAACCGTTGCGTCGGCGACGCAGATTCTCGCCTTCGATTCTCTGTTTTTTAGCTCAAACTAATTCAGCCCACATGAGCTTACGATCACCCCCGGGTTCGGTTTGTGTATTGGAAGCTCTGCCCCTTCGTAGGGTTTCTCCTCCACGCATAATAAAATAATCCAAATGTCGGGAAGCACTGGTTCAGGTGCAGAAGAGGAGGTTTCCACTTCACTACGTGAGCTCGTCCTTGCGTTCGTCGTAGCTCGGGTTCCGCTGTCAAGGATCCCGACCCTCATCAAGGAAACCACGCACATCATCTTGCGCCCGTTTCCAAATCTGGACTTGAGGAATGACGTAAGTCGACGCGTCGTACGACGTGCTCTTGCACTGAGCATGATCTTGCAGGACATGGAGTTTCTGCTGCGTCTCAATACTGGAGACATCTGTCTGTCTGGGGACGCGGGCGACTTGCCTGGCCGCAACAAGGACGTGCTCACGCTATCCTTTACTTACTTCGACTCAGTCGAAGCAGTATGGAGGAGGCATGCCGCCTTAGCTGCGCTTGTCATCGTGAAGACGAACGACGCGGTGGTACGCCATATCGAGCGCACCTCGAAGTACTTCACGGAGCTAAATGATAAGTTGCTTGAACTTGGCTTCCAAGTCTGCGACGAGGCTTTTATGCCACGATTGAAGAAGGTAGTGACCGACCGAGCGATGTTCGGTGTGTGCACCGACCTCTACAGTGCACAGTTCGTTGATGAGGTCATCATGGAGCCTGTCCACAGACAGCATCTCGCCGACAGCAGCATGCTAGACCAGCTGTCCTCCGACCAGCTCCCGCTGAAAGTGTGATTCCGCTGGCATACCAGTTCATAGCTGGCAATGATCCCTTCGCGCACTGGTTTACCCAAACCACCGGACTTTCGCCGGCTGGCATGTTCTGGGTTCCCAAGAAGTCCGGCCGCTTTTGTTCGTTGACAGCCGGTGCGTACAGCCTGACACACACGGTTCAGGGCAAGATCGTGGCCGGTTGGTTGCAACTGTATTTGGAACAGCGCGATAATGTGCTCTACTCGAGTGCTCCCGGTGCGAAGACTAAAGTGCCGAACAAGTGGCACAAGCTATTCATCGCCCTTGGCAACCCCAGCTTCTGCGACAAGCTCCGCATGCTGCGCAGGGTGTTCACAGCATTGACCTATCCTCTCAGCCAGCTTCTCTGGCAATTATCTGAGCTGGGGTCGGTCAAGGAGGCTTGGATCGGAATCATCGCGTGTCTATGTCACAACCTGACCAACCCGCCTCTCCGTGCTCTTGCCTTCGAAGGGAGAAAAGATTTGTTCGGCTGCAGCGTGCCCGATAACCTGAAGCTGGTTGAAGGCAGTTCCCCGCCCACAACACTCAAGTTTGGGCATCTTGCCGCCGATGGTAACAAGCTTGGTCGAGATCGCGAATGCGGGCCGACCTCGTATGCCGATCAACTGAAGGCCGCCGTCAAGTCCCTCTCCAGCAACCCGTTGCCGAACGAGCTCGAACTGGAAGATCCAGGGACGGAGGAGGGAGTGCGTTTCGACGAGGTAATCGTAAAGCACATCCGCTCGTTCAAGTGCTTGGAGGTGGAAAAGTACGTCAACGCAGTCAGCGACGCCCACGCCCCTCCAGGCTGCAATGCCAACATGACCGAGAAACCTGTCGGCATTGCCAAAGCAGTGATCGAGGATTGTCGTGGCGTCGGGGTAACTGACGATGTACTCCGCGCAGTTGCCATGTTCCGTTCAGGGAACCTTCCAGCAGTGTCATCCGAACTGCTCGGAAATGAGAAAGTCCTTGCCTATTGCAAGGAAACTTACCTGAACTGGGAGACCACTGTCTCAAGGTCGCATCGGCTCGCTGACGAGTACGAAGAGAACACGCTTCGTAAGCAGGCAGCAGGAGAAGCACTCGTCAAGAAACGAAACAAAAAGGTCCTCGCAGAGGACGAAGCTCGTGCTGCCATCAAAGAGCTGTCCACATCCGATATGGTCGACAACAACTCACGAGCATGTCTCGAGGACCAATGCCGGAAGCGGGGCCTCGGTAGAACGGGGAAGATGAGAGAGCTTCTCGAAAGCATTATTGCATTCGACAAAGCGGATTTCGCGATACCTGCTGACTATCCCCGCAGGGGTAAAGCAGCCCAGGCGTGTGCCGAACCCCCGGAGCCAAATCAACAACAGATGCCTTCTGTCCGATCGACGAAGAAGACAGACAGGATATTCACAAATGAAGGGGGAGAACACCGATGAGTACCGTGAGTCATCTACTGCCAAAAAACTTATGGTGTGCCGGACATGCTTTGGCTCTGGGTTCGGACTCGTTCGCTGGCCGGAACTTGCAGTCAACGTGAGGCCTGCCCAACACAAACTCTCTCGTCGCTTCGGGTGAGACCTCTTCCTGCACCAGTCTCATGGCTGCGCACAAAACAAACTACAATACCCACAAATATAGTACATTATGTCATCGAATATCACCCAGTGGTCTATCACAGTCTATCACAGTCTACCACAGTCTATCACAGTCTATCACAGTCTATCACAGTCTATCACAGTCTATCACAGTCTATTACAGGCCATCAGGATGGGGTGGACCGGCTCAAACACCCACAACACCAGGCACGTCACAGACCTCCAGTACCACCGCGGAAAAAAAAAAAGAGACCAGCAGTGAAGACGACTTACGATGTCCCCACTGCCACACACGCACAACAACAACCGGCCGCAAACTGAAGGGAAAACAAGGATTACGGACGCACCTACGTTACTGCAAGAAGAAACCAACCAGAACTAAGTCACAAGCAGAAACAACACTGCGAAGCACCACCCAGAAACGAGAGAGATGTCCCTACTGCCACAGCGACGGACGAACCGTGGGGAAACCACTCTTCAAAAGTCTACGACACCATAAGCCCTGGTGCAAAAAGAAGCACTGTAAACAACGCACAGCAACGACGACTCCATCAGACGAATAACCTCACTAACCACGGGTACCCAGTGTGCCCAGAGTGCCTTAACTGTGGCGAGCAACGAACAGTTTTACCCAACAAATCTATCCAAAAAAAACCTTGTCTTAGGACGGAAACAACCCGCACCACATGAAGCACCGCAAGTGCCGCGAAATCCAAGCACCACACTGCGAGAAAATACATATAAACGCGGACAACAGACCGGTACGGGCTACAAGGCAACCCCTGCTCAACTTGTAGAACGTGGGGGGCCCAAGACTACACTCCACGAAGGAAAGTACTTGGTGTCGGTCACAAACAGTCCCGGACATGGCTAGCCATAACCCATATCGAAAGCGTGCACTAAATATACAACCCGTAACCACATAGCCCTTTCTTGCTCTAAGAGAACCCATTCATGAACGGTCACACGGAGACCCTAAAACCCCGGAATTTCAAGCGAACTTTAACTCTTAAAAAAGAAAAAAAAGCAAACAAGCCAAAAAAAAAAAAAAAGAAAAAGAAAACACGCAAGGCGCCAGCATTGCACAAACCCGCAAACCCCCCCCTCGTCCCGGGCAGCGTTTTTAGAATACGACGTAGAAAACGTTTTTCCTTTTCCGTTTTCTTTTTAACGGCGGGGGTCCCGTGAAGAAATACCTTGAAAAATGTTACAGTGCATTGAGGGTTATGCCAGGTTCGCGGTGGGCACTGCTGAACAACTGCGAGTCGTGAGGGGGTATGGGGAGTCGGCTCGACACACGTGGCCCCTGTTAAAGCGTGGGCTGCACACAGCGTTGACATTCAGGGCACTGGGCAGAAGTCACATTCCACTCGCCACCGCCGTGATGAAGCGAAATGCTGTGGTTTACTTCACCAGTTGGATTCGTCTTGTTTGCATCCCATCGGCGGAGAGGATCCTGGCACAACCGGGCTCCTTCGGGTCCCGTACTTTGTAGTTGTATTGTTTTCTCCCCCTCTACTAGGCTCTGGCCTCCTTCGAAATGAGCACAAGGCAGTCCCTCGAGTATTTTCCAAATTAAAAATAGGTGTGGCGGTTTCTTTTCTTTGTGCGCACTAGTGGCCTAGAATGCCTGTTCCATTCAAGGTACCTCTGGTATTCAAGGTACCTCGTGATTTCGGTCCCCCCAGCTAATAGAAAAACGTTTTCCTATTGAACAACGCTGCCGGCCCCCCCTCCCTGTGGATCCCTGATGCTAAGTTCGGTGACGGTGCAAGCCTTTCCCATGGAACCTTGATGCTACACGGTGAGGTCCGGGTTCAGCTGGAGCTAAGGTTGAGTCAAAGAACGGATGTCACACCCACTGTTCGAGACACCCTCTCAAACTCCAGTCGCTTCTGAGGCTGGGCTACCCTGCGTGTGAGTTCGTACGAAAACCTTCCCCTTCCGACGTGAGATGGCAGGTTGGCGGTGACCCTTCCGCGCACCGACGGCCCGCTTCTGACCACCCGAAAGGTCGAAAAAAGACAAGGCGCTTCGGTTTTTGTTTGTGCGTGTGCCGGTTGAGAATTTTCATTTACCGAGGTTCATTTTCAGGTAAGGTTAGGGTTTCTGTATTTACCCGGTTTCAGTTTCAGGTAAGGAATTCTGATCAACCACCAGGACACGCCGCGACAAGCCTGCACAATACATTGAAGGGCAGGCCGCAAGATCGTCGACAAACTTAGCACTGCAGAACAGGGTGAAGCAGGCACAAGCGCGGTCTCTGAGCTGCAAACAACAAAACTGTAGAGGGTGGTGGCTACGACAGCAGCGGCCGCAGCCCAGTCTTATCTCTCCTTCACGCTCTGTTCCGGGAGTAGGAGAGGGTGGGCAAAGTATAAGAAGCACACTAAGCCTCTCTCTCCTCTCCCACCACAGCGCGAGATCGCAAGAAAAAAACAGAGAAATGAGCCGAAATGACGAACTAAGCGAATACAAGCAACCGCGCCAAGGAAGGCGAAGAGGGCGCAACAACAGGGTCACTCACCTTTGTTCTCAAGGAACTGTCCTTAGGTCCACAGGTATCCACCGTAACAATAGACCGCTTCAAGGCCGACGAGCGCCTCACACAGCCGACGAGCAACCGGGCTGACATGGGCAATGTTGACATGAACACTTGGCGGGTGTTGAATTGTGCTTCGCAGCTGTCGACTCCTCCCTCGTTTAGTGGGAGTGCCGTTGGTGTGAAATGTTCCTGTCACTCCCTGGTCGGGGAGATTGCCCGCCGCTTCTCGACGACATCAGCGGTTGACGACCCTTTGTTTCTCATATGTCGTGTCGGTCGTTCAATGTATCATCTTAAATTGTGGCGTTTTGCCCGCCCTCGGAAGGTTTTACCTCCCAATCGGCACGACTTTTCCTGCCCCCCTGTGTCTCCGACTCCCGACTACCGTGTACTGGCTGCTATGACTCGTGGATCCAATACGCAGGGCCTTCTCCAAGTCCTCGTGTTCAATTCACCAACCCTGTGGCAGTTACTGTCCTTCACTGTTTCTGTCAACGCGACCTTTTTTCGAGAGAGAGAGAGAGAGAGAGAGAGAGAGAGAGAGAGAGAGAGAGAGAGAGAGAGAGAGAGAGAGAGAGAGAGAAGAAGAAGTTTCTCATGCCTGGGAAGGACAGGGACGGAGGTAGTCACGCCTCAGCAGTTAAAGGGCCTCTCCCCACCCACCTGTATCGTGTTCTGAGCGGGGGTGGACCTTTTGGTCAGGTCCTCCATAGGGATGCCATGCCCATCCCCACAGCAGTGCCACGTTCAACGTCCACGGAACCCCGGTCTGAGATTCGACTGTCACACGCCGCCAGACCGTGGGGAGAGGCCCAGTAGTGCGCCGGCTAGAACCTCGAAGTCTCCCACGACTACAGTCGCGATCACTTCTCCACCAAGTTCCCCACAGCTGCGGTTACAATCATCTATTTACGAAGCGCAGTTTCCACGATCACCTATTTACGAATGCTCAGTACCTGAGCCAAAGGTGAAGTGGTCTCTGCGTGACGTGCTGGGAGGATTTCCTACACAGCTCCGATTGTCCTGAATCAACTTCCCCGCTTGATTCGTGTTTGCGAGTCCGCTACAGCCTTACGGAGGTGTTCTATCCTCCTATTGATGATATGAACAGATACTGATTGGTTGCTGAAGAGTCCCGGGCAAACGAGACTAGCGATGATTCAGCCGACGATCAGGCGATGACGGCATGAGCCATGTTGAGGTCCTGCACTCTCGGTGCACGGGAAGGTTGCGTCCTTCTTCTTTCCTCGTTTGTTTTTAGAGAGAAGAGGAAGTGACCAACCCGTGTCATACCTTCTGCAGTGCGTACTCAAAGGAAAATAATTTACCCCAAACAACATCCGCCGGTAGAGGAAGCCTGCCTAAAGAAATCAGCTGCCTTCGGTCGGGTTAGTCTGACACTTGCTGTTGTCGGGAAGAGAGAACAGTAGTCAAAAGGAACAAAAAGAATTCCAACCCTTCATTTGTTGCGGCCGAGCCGAGACGAGGATGCTCGTTTCGTTGAGGGTGCTGGCTCAGTTCATGAGGAATTCCTTCCAAGATTCGCACCCTTATAATAATATTACGGTGTGATCCGCTCCGAGTCTTCCGTATATCTCCCGTACTTCTTCGTAGTCTTGCCGTACTAGGGGGGTGTCCATGCTTTTTGTATCACCCAGCCCCTTGCACAGGGCTGTCGGTTGGGTCTCCGCGTGCCTGGAGTGGGGACTGCGGCCGTAGCCTAGGGACTGCGCTGCCTCTTCTGCACCGGGAATGAAAAGAACGAGGCGGAAGATTGACTGCTGCCCATATCGAAATCGAGCCTCAGCACTGTCTGCCTCAGCCAGACTTTCTTCGGTTGTGTGGCAAAAAGATCTGTACTGCATCGCGGTTGCCATGTTTGTCGCCTTTCGGTCTGTCTTCGTCACTCCGTCGGCAATACCGGTCTCCTACAGAGACTCGTTGCAACCATGCTTCAGGTGTCGAAAGGTTCACTTCAGAATGAAGGTCTGTGGCGGCAACTAGCCACCGTATTTCAAATAGCTGATCTTTTTGCCACAACACCGGCGAAGTCTGACTGCTGCCCGTTGTAGCCGCCAATGCAGCGCCGGAAGAATACTTTTGACACTCCTCTTAGTCAGACACCCACCTACCCTTAGAATCTTCCGTAGTTCTTCCGTAGTTGTACCACGACTCACGGGTACTATGTGTGGATCACACCAATATATTTCAGCCAAACCAATCCTGTGCCCTTATGTCCGGTTTGGGAAATAAGGTGACGGAAGGGGGCCCCCCCCTCCCTTCAGAGCATAAAGAGAACGCGGTGAGAGTCCAGCCTCAGAAGCTGGAGTAGAGGCTGAAGTTAAAAAAGCGGGTGCCACACGCGTTACACGCGTTTTGGTTGTAGCACCCGCTTTTCGGGTGTGACTCGGGCACACCCTCTTCATCTCCAGCTTCCGAGGCTGGTCCTCACCGTGAGGCCTTCCCCCTCTTATCATTGAGTCCGCTTGCAGCCGCGTGGACAAGGGCTGTCCGGTCGTTTACGGTGTACAGAAGGGCCACGTTTGCACGTTTATCAAACGTTTTCGTTCGAATAATCTTGTCTAGCGTACGTTTGTAAACCTTTTGAGAACATCGCTGCCCTATTGCATACAGTGCATACGAGTCGTATTCTGGTCTCCGGGGTAAGTTCGCGTCAAAGGACTCGTATTTTAGAGTGAAGGTGAAAATTGAGAGTGAAGGTTTCTGTGTTGTTCTCGTCTAAACTCGTCTCTACTTGTCTGAACTCATATCACTCGTCTGAACTCGTCGGTACAACGTGTTCGGACGAGTACAGGTTATTCTCATTGTGAAACACTGTGTTTGACCTTCTGTGCTACCGTACTTCACCACAAGCCCAATGACCCGCGGCCTGTCGTTCTTCCATTTCCTCCAGCCCCCTGTTTTCCAAAAGCTTTGTTTCCGAACTTCGCGCTTTTGAACTGTGCTTCACGATGGTCGCAGTTGATACATGTGATGATGGCCGCACGCAAGAAGAAGAACAAGAAGAAGAAGCGGAGTAGGCGTGATGCATATCTTTGGAATTCCTCTCGGCGCCAACGCGTCGACTTGTATTACTACACATGGCGTGGCGTCCCTATTGCTATACATGGCGTGGCGTCCCTATTGCTATACATGGCGTGGCGTCCCTATTGCTATACATGGCGTGGCGTCCCTATTGCTATACATGGCGTGGCGTCCCTATTGCTATACATGGCGTGGCGTCCCTATTGCTATACATGGCGTGGCGTCCCTATTGCTATACATGGCGTGGCGTCCCTATTGCTATACATGGCGTGGCGTCCCTATTGCTATACATGGCGTGGCGTCCCTATTGCTATACATGGCGTGGCGTCCCTATTGCTATACATGGCGTGGCGTCCCTATTGCTATACATGGCGTGGCGTCCCTATTGCTATACATGGCGTGGCGTCCCTATTGCTATACATGGCGTGGCGTCCCTATTGCTATACATGGCGTGGCGTCCCTATTGCTATACATGGCGTGGCGTCCCTATTGCTATACATGGCGTGGCGTCCCTATTGCTATACATGGCGTGGCGTCCCTATTGCTATACATGGCGTGGCGTCCCTATTGCTATACATGGCGTGGCGTCCCTATTGCTATACATGGCGTGGCGTCCCTATTGCTATACATGGCGTGGCGTCCCTATTGCTATACATGGCGTGGCGTCCCTATTGCTATACATGGCGTGGCGTCCCTATTGCTATACATGGCGTGGCGTCCCTATTGCTATACATGGCGTGGCGTCCCTATTGCTATACATGGCGTGGCGTCCCTATTGCTATACATGGCGTGGCGTCCCTATTGCTATACATGGCGTGGCGTCCCTATTGCTATACATGGCGTGGCGTCCCTATTGCTATACATGGCGTGGCGTCCCTATTGCTATACATGGCGTGGCGTCCCTATTGCTATACATGGCGTGGCGTCCCTATTGCTATACATGGCGTGGCGTCCCTATTGCTATACATGGCGTGGCGTCCCTATTGCTATACATGGCGTGGCGTCCCTATTGCTATACATGGCGTGGCGTCCCTATTGCTATACATGGCGTGGCGTCCCTATTGCTATACATGGCGTGGCGTCCCTATTGCTATACATGGCGTGGCGTCCCTATTGCTATACATGGCGTGGCGTCCCTATTGCTATACATGGCGTGGCGTCCCTATTGCTATACATGGCGTGGCGTCCCTATTGCTATACATGGCGTGGCGTCCCTATTGCTATACATGGCGTGGCGTCCCTATTGCTATACATGGCGTGGCGTCCCTATTGCTATACATGGCGTGGCGTCCCTATTGCTATACATGGCGTGGCGTCCCTATTGCTATACATGGCGTGGCGTCCCTATTGCTATACATGGCGTGGCGTCCCTATTGCTATACATGGCGTGGCGTCCCTATTGCTATACATGGCGTGGCGTCCCTATTGCTATACATGGCGTGGCGTCCCTATTGCTATACATGGCGTGGCGTCCCTATTGCTATACATGGCGTGGCGTCCCTATTGCTATACATGGCGTGGCGTCCCTATTGCTATACATGGCGTGGCGTCCCTATTGCTATACATGGCGTGGCGTCCCTATTGCTATACATGGCGTGGCGTCCCTATTGCTATACATGGCGTGGCGTCCCTATTGCTATACATGGCGTGGCGTCCCTATTGCTATACATGGCGTGGCGTCCCTATTGCTATACATGGCGTGGCGTCCCAACATGTGGGCGGATTTTTGAAACAGCAAGATACGGCAAAACCCAGAACGGCACGATCAGACTTGCTATCACTGACAGAACGAGAAGCTAGCACTCCAAGCCAGTGCGGTTTGTTCACCAATGGTTGGCAGTCCCTGGCCACCAAAGGCCGGCTTCTGAAAGACTTCCACCATCGCTGCCTCAGTTTGTGGAGGTGGCTCTGGTACGTGCTGAGAAGACCTCAGCTGGTTGTTTACCTGCTGCTGAATAGCAGTCATCGGATTCAGAAGCTGGACGCAGTTTTCTACCACAGGTACCACAGGTACAGGGTGTGCAAGAAGAGCGTCTGCCAAAACCTCACCATACACACCCATGAGACACAACCATACACACCCATGAGACACAACCATACACACCCATGAGACACAACCATACACACCCATGAGACACAACCATACACACCCATGAGACACAACCATACACACCCATGAGACACAACCATACACACCCATGAGACACAACCATACACACCCATGAGACACAACCATACACACCCATGAGACACAACCATACACACCCATGAGACACAACCATACACACCCATGAGACACAACCATACACACCCATGAGACACAACCATACACACCCATGAGACACAACCATACACACCCATGAGACACAACCATACACACCCATGAGACACAACCATACACACCCATGAGACACAACCATACACACCCATGAGACACAACCATACACACCCATGAGACACAACCATACACACCCATGAGACACAACCATACACACCCATGAGACACAACCATACACACCCATGAGACACAACCATACACACCCATGAGACACAACCATACACACCCATGAGACACAACCATACACACCCATGAGACACAACCATACACACCCATGAGACACAACCATACACACCCATGAGACACAACCATACACACCCATGAGACACAACCATACACACCCATGAGACACAACCATACGCAGCCAAGCAAATTGATTTTCCCAAACAACCCAAACCCTGTCCGTTTAGGTGCCTCAAGGATTCCCTCGATGAATTGGGACACAGTCATGAGACACAGCCGCCATGAGACTTCCAACGCCGCCAGCAACCGGCGAACGACTTGCGCTGAAGATAGTAGAAGGAAGAGGAAGGACCCGAAGGTTAGCAGCTTACAGAAGAGACCGACCTCACTGGCAGTATGAGAAGGCCTAACGCTGCTACCACCACATGTACTCGATCATTATGACACAATGGCAGGTGACGACGTCATAAGTTAGTCTGACCTACGAGAAGGTGATGCTACTTCATGGTTCGTACTCAGAAGAACTGACTTCTTCGTAGAATCTGACGTGAGCGGCTTGATATCTGCATCTACATAACACCTCAACACAAGCCGAGGAACAGAACAAAAACTGCGCACTTCTTTCGGTGCAGATGAAAGTGAACTATCGTGGGAAACGACTGTTGTTGCGGGGCAGGAATAAACTGTAGTGGTATAAAGTTGCTGAATTGGTGCGCAACTGACGAGGCCGTACGCATGCACGGGGAGGTCCAGCCTCAGAGGCTGGAGTTAAAGAGGTGTGCCCGAGTCACACCCGAAAGGCGGGTGTGACACCCGCTTTTTCAACTCCACCTTTACCTCCAGATTCTGAAGCTGGACTCACCGTGTGGATAGAAGAATCTGGCAGTCACCACAGAATATAAGGATATAATGTTTGTTTGTCAGATTTGCAGCATCAGACGCTATATGAGAGCTTCGCCTGCTGCAGAATGCTAGTATAGAGGAGTTTGTATGGGGTGGTGTTTTCCCCTGATACAATAGCAGCCTGCTTCCTGTTCAGTCTTGTTTCTGTGCAGCTGATTACTGCTCTGCGCTGCTATGAGCGGAGCTGAATCTGTGCACAATGTCAAGCCTACATAAATCTGCGGGTCCCTTTGCCTACTGCAATTTCTCTGACATATCCTAGCGGTACCACCAATAGAACAAGTCCAGGTTCAAATTGACGAAAAGGTAAAACGATGGGGTTGCTTTCAAGGCTGCTTTTTCTTGCAGTTGTGCCAGTTGCTGTTGTTGCCCAGTGCTGGAGTTGCTTTCATAATTGCGGGCTTTGGTTCCACGGCTCGGGCGGAGTGAATAGGTCGCAGTACCTACCGTATCACGCAGGGTTCCCCTTCAAGATGTGGGAGGATTGTGACACACTGCGTGCACTCGATGCTGAGTATCCTGACTTGTGGCTTCGACCGGTCGAAAACTCGGAATACGCAGTAGCACAATCGTACGATGGTTCCTTCTCGATTTACAGCGACATGCTGGCAGCAAAAGACGAGCTGCTTGGAATCTTGAACATCGATGTTCAGTGGGTCTTGGCATTTGGGAACCAACTCGCGCCTTTTCCGAATTGGCTGGCGAACAACCTGAGGCCGAAATGGAGGCTTATTAACTTGAAGGGTGAAACCCTTGCCGCTCCTCACAGAGCCAATCAGATTGTGATGTACTACCGAAAGGACTTATTTACGAAGCACGGCATTGACCTCGACTTCACCACATGGGAGACCTTCGAAGCAGATGTTAACTTGATGCAGAGCAGGGAAGCTGTTGCCAGAGGCAATCCGTCGTACCGTGCCTTTTCGTACAAGATTATCGGCAGCTCTTCCAACACGTGTGTCATGCTTTCCACGCTGCTGTCAGGTTACGGTGCAGGAATGATCGTAGAAGCGGACGGCACCGTGTCCATCAACAGCGACCGAGCCGTCAAGACGCTGACCATGATGAGGCGTTGGTGTGTATTGTTATTTTGTCCTCCCAGAATTTGTTACGTTTGATGTCCTGTGTACTGCTTAGGATAGCGGAATTAGTCCGGCTTGTCTGGCTGATCGTAGCTCGTCCCAGCCGTTGCGATAGACAAAAGGATGGTGCATGCATTACCACAGAGTTATCTCAGCTTTCACGATGGATTGCAGGGTGACGCAAGATTGTGAGTACTATAAACCACATAATCTGTCTCACACTGCTACACAAAACAAAGCTCATGCACTGCAACGATTTCACGACGGTGTTGAAACTTCCGACGCCAGTCTCGAAGGATTGCTCCGTTCTTCTTCCAGGCTTCGATGCGCGTGAACTAGACGAACACATCCTACTAGACTAGCCTGCCTCATGTCAGGTTTCTCCTTAGTTTTGAACAAAAGAAGAACAATGCAGGGCTGGCACGATCCTGCACCCGTCGACGCTCTTGGAAGGAAATGACCCTACGGCTTTACTACAAAATGACGAAACGGCTGTGATCCTGTATTGGACTTCGTTGTCGGACCACTTTGTGTGGGTGAACTGGAAGATGGAGGAGTGGAACATAGCGGCTGGACCGGTGCCAGGACCAACCGGAGCAGGTTGTTCTGGAAGTTGGAACGTTGCTCTCGCTGCACATGCACCGATGAGGAACCTGTCATTCAGAGTAATGGCCACACGTCTCGATACCGACGGTGTGCTCGATGAGCCGGACCAAGAACCCATGAGCGAGAGGTTCTTCGCAGATCCAGATTTGTGGAACCAGTGGTGTCTGAAGAACTACCTTCTTTGCGCTGCTGCCGAAGAGTTTCCGGGGTTCTTTGGTAGGTTGACACACAGGCCATCGGAGGGTTGTGGCGCAGTGTTCGAGAACTGCCAAGGTATCATCCAGGCTTCGATGATGAAGTTCTTCGAAGGTACTCTGAGTCCTGCGCAAACAGTAGCGGAGTTAGAAGTAAACCTGAAGGTGCTTCTTGGCATTTGGAAGCAGGACTCTCTGTACGAAGAGCCGAGCTCATGGACTGACGCGAAGATCTCAGCCGTCGTTGTTGGGACGATCAGTGTTGTGTTCATAGTTACTCTGTTGGTTATCTTCTTCTTGAAAGTGATGGACTTGCGAAGGCCGAAAGGCTGCTCGATCCCCCTGTCAATGTTCCTCGCAGGGATGGCTTGCGTGCTATTCCTCGTGATCCAAGTGATCACACTGACCACCTGGTACGATGCACTGAAGGAGGTTTCCTCCGATCTGGGGTCAGATGTACGACAGAGAAGTTTGCAGGTGATCACAGAGACGACGCAGCAGTCAATCGAAGCATCATTCAATCAATGGTCAGGTGCTGCACTTTCCATCATGAAAAGGTTCGTCGAGTCTGACTTCGTTCGGAAGCTACCGGGTCTTGACTTGGACCCAAGGTCGTTGGTTCTGATGATTGACCAAGTCGAAGGACGCATTGCAGTTTCATCCGATAGTTTCAAACAGCCGGACGGCACCTCGGTGAGTGAGGGTCTCACAGCGTGGGGACTGGCTGCGCTCGGAGTCATAGGGGGAACCATCGGCGGATCATTGAATGGCACTTCGTTCCAGGCAGATGTCGACGGGAAGGCGTGCTTCTTGGATGCAAACACGGTGTATTATGTGGAGGCATCTTCGAAGGTTGACGGCTATTATCGTCAGATTGGTTACCTGATTGTGTACATTGTGCCTGAGGAAGTTGTTCTCGGCGAGGCCGACAGAGCATTGGAGAAGTCTGTGTGGACCTCGATCCTGCTTCTGTGCATTGGATTAGCCTGTCTGACGACAGCGAGCGCCATCATTACACTTCCACTGGTCGCTCTTGCCTTCGACATTGAGGAAGTACGTGTCATGCGCTTAGAAGGGTTGTTGAATTCTACGAAGTCGAGCATGTTGACTGAGATTGCTTCCTTGCTTCTCGGATTCCAGCACATGTGCAAGATGATAAACGAATACAAGGCTTTCATGCCGCAGACGCTGTTTATGGGAAGCGAGACCGAAGCTGAGAACTCGGAGGAAGAATCCACACATCAGTCTCAAACTTCGCGAGTCTCGAGATCTCAGAACTCGGCGTCTATGCGCAGATCGACAACTGTCGCGAAGAACGAAAAGGTGACGGCGGTGCAGTTGAGTGGCCTGCAGAACGTCAGAGGCGCAGTTCTTTCGATCTTTGTGCACCCAGCGGACGCTGGTACGTCACCTGGATTCAACCTCGACAACTTCTCGGAAGTGTTCAGTGCAGTGGAGAGGTTAGTGCACTCCAGCAATGGTGTCATTCACAGTTTTCAGACGATGCATGCTGAAGAGATCATTGCTAGCTGGGGCATGAACGGTAGCTGTTCGTCGGCATCTCAACGAGCGGTTACAGCTGCATTTGAGCTGAAGGGCCTCGTCGACAGCACGAAGGTCCGATTGTCTCTTGCAGTCTGCGCCGGTCGGTTCAAAGCTGGAAACATTGGTTCGTCTCAGACTCGTGGTTTCTGCGTTGCTGGCAGCCCCGTGAAGTCGTATGATGCTGTCGTCAGAAGCGCGAATGCTTTGAGCAGCTGCTTGCAGCGTAGTATCATTGTCTGCGACAAGGAAGGAGCCGACATGCCTGGCTTCGTCATGTTTGAAGTTGATGTCGCGAATATTGACGGCAAGCGCTCTATGTTCAAGGAGGTCATTAACCGTGCCGACGGCGATATGCAAGAGTGGATGTACGAGCTCGATGACTTGAAGAAGAATTCAACCGCTGTTTCCCGGTTTTTGACATCAGGAGAGAAGATCGGTTCCGAATCACTGTCAGCCGCCAAGGAGGATCCAACGTGCACAAACGAAGACAGAATCATCTTCAAGAACTATGAACTGCTTGTTACGGCTTTCCCGGATGCTGTAACCAAATGCACCACACTCGCATACGACAGCATCTCCTTCATGAAGAAGCTTGGCCCGTCATTAGAGTAACTACCGGATCGCCACGGTAAGCAGCTTTATACTTATATGCATGTAGGTCAATCTGCCCCACTCCCCCCAATGCAGTGCAGAGTTAGGGACGTATCCGTTCCAAGCACGTTCTTGCAACTTCCCCCAATGTTGGCACAAAAGAAAAAGAAATCCTAGAGCAAAAGAACAGCATGTAGGCAAAAAGAACTATAAACGGAGGCTTCAAAAACCGACCTGGTGACCCCAGATCCTGGTGCACATGCCCAGGCAAACCTTGCTGCACTCCACCGGAACCACCAAGAACGCCCAGCTTTCTACGTCCTTCTGGCCAAGGCCACTCAGCTCCCGCGCAACAAGTCATAGCAGCTCCTGATAGTTCTGCAGACTGCTTCTCAGGCTTCGATAAATACTCGAAATGCCCTCACCAGACCACTGTCCCTGTACCTGGAAGACCGGGCTTCCCTTGAGCACGAAGCGAGACCAAAGGGTCGTTAGGCCCTGCTTTCACACCGAGGATCGGTACTGAAGATCGGGTATCGAGCAAGTTTTTACCCTTATGCTCCACGCGAGATTTCGGTTCCCGCTGAGCTTGCCTCAGGACACCTGCGTTGATGTGTAAGAGCGCACCGGCAGACCACGAGGGTAAAAGGACACAAGTCTCCAGAGCAGAAGAACAGCAGAAGAACACAAAAAACAAAGAAGACGCCAAGATTGCCCGCCCCCACCTTACACCGTAAAAAGAGGACAAGTCAGTGCTGCCTAGCGAGTCGCAGTCACAATCTGGGCGAGTGCCCTGGGGGTTTTAACTGATTGCTCAGACACGGTTGTAGGGGCCTTCTCCCCGTGACGGATTCTTCTGTGCTCTCGTAGCACGGGTGGTCCTGGCTGTGACGAGCTACGAACAGCCGCCTGACAAACCAGACTCACACCGCTGTCCTGTCTGCAGACACTCAGGTTCCGCGCTGATGATGGTCCGCCTTATGTGTCCATGGCTTAAAGGACCGAAGCACGGCGCAGACGGGACCAGTGCGGTGGTGTGCACATATCCAT